>JBBDGP010005643.1:0-34143 GCA_037952835.1 Lithobates septentrionalis
CCTGTGTGGGTTTCCTCCCACACTCCGAAGATGGCCCTATGTACGTTAGAGACCTTTCATTGTAAGCTCCTTGAGGGCAGGGACTGATGTGAATGTTCAATGTGTATATAAAGAACTGCCTAAAATGTTAGTGCTATATAATTTATTTAGTTGATGCATATCTACAGTATCTTACAAAAGTGAGTACACCCCTAAGTGAAAATGTCCAAAGTGTCAATATTTTGTGTGGCCACCATTATTTTCCAGCACTGCCTTAACCCTCTTGGGCATGGAGTTCACCAGAGCTTCACAGGTTGCCACTGGAGTCCTCTTCCACTCCTCCATGATGACATCACAGAGCTGGTGGATGTTTAGAGACCTTGAGCTCCACCTTCCGTTTCAGGATGCCCCACAGATGCTCAATAGGGTTTAGGTCTGGAGACATGCTTGGCCAGTCCATCACCTTTACCCTCAGCTTCTTTAGCAAGGCAGTGGTTGTCTTGGAGGTGTGTTTAGGGTCATTAATTTGGAATACTGCCCTGTGACCCAGTCTTTGAAGGGAGGGGATCATGCTCTGCTTCAGTATGTCACAGTACATGTTGGCATTCATGATGGTTCCCTCAATGAACTGTAGCTCCCCAGTGCCGGCAGCACTCATGCATCCCCAGACCATGACACTCCCACCACCATGCTTGACTGTAGGCAAGACACACTTGTCTTTGTACTCCTCACCTGATTGCCACCACACACACTTCACACATTTTGAATAAAATAAGTTTATCTTGGTCTCATCAGACCACAGGACATGGTTCCAGTAATCCATGTCGTTAGTCTGCTTATCTTCACCAAACAGTTTGCGGGCTTCCTTCTGGGACGACAGCCATTCAGACCAATTTGATGCAGTGTGCGGCGTATAGTCTGAGCACTGACAGGCTGAGCCCCCCACCCGTTCAACCTTGGCAGCACTCGTACGTCTATTTCCCAAAGACAACTTCTGGATATGACGCTGAGCTCGTCCACTCAACTCCTTTGGTCGACCATGGCGAGGCCTGTTCTGAGTGGAACCTGTCCTGTTAAACCGCTGTATGGTCTTGGCCACCGTGCTGCAGCTCAGTTTCAGGGTTTTAGCAATCTTCTTATAGCCTAGGCCAGTGATGGCGAACCTTGGCACCCCAGATGTTTTGGAACTACATTTCCCATGATGCTCATGCACTCTGCAGTGTAGCATCATGGGAAATGTAGTTCCAAAACATCTGGAGTGCCAAGGTTCGCCATCTTTATGTAGAGCAACAATTTTTTTTTTTTTTCAGATCCTCAGAGTTCTTTGCCATTATATGCCATGTTGAACTTCCAGTGACCAGTATGAAAGCGTGAGAGCGATGACACCAAATTTAACACACCTGCTCTCTCTTCCCCCCCCCCCCCCTCCCATTCACACCTGAGACCTTTTAGCACTAACGAGTCACATGACACTGGGGAGGAAAAATACTCACTTTTGTGAGATACTATGTATGAACATTAAATGACAAAATAATCAGAAAGGCCATGTAAGGATAAATTTAAAGTGTTACTAAACGCAGGACCCCGCATTCACTATATCTGGTCTCCCACAGAATACAGAACATGGAAATGCAATAGTAAATCTAAACTGCTAATTACCTTTTCTCATCAGCAGTCTTGGGACTTCTATCAGTGTCTGCTTAAAGCTTGTAGAGTTTTCATTCACCCCTGATTGTCCTATGTGGCTGCAGGACCCCTGACCCTCTGGATAATGCTGGTTGGCCCTGTGCGGATCACATACTCTCTAGCAATACACACCAAACTGAGCATGTGCAGCTTGTCCCCTAACCTCTGTACTATCAGGAGATATAGTGGGGACAGTAAAAGAACAATAGGACCGGATCAAACAGCCTTTTTACACAATGCAGAGGATTAACCCCTTACGGTCCACAGTGAGTATAACAAGCATGCTTTACTGCATATACAGACTGATTTTAGTGTTGTGGATTTAGTAACACTTTAAGTGTGTAGCTGGCTAATCCATGGTAACTCCCAAAGAACGAGGTCAACTAGTGTCTAGTGGGACTAATACATGGTAGCTGCCAGAGAAGTAGGCCAACTATAAAATGTAAAAATTAATATAACAAACTTATACCAAAAGTGCTTTTAAATGTACAAAAGCAGGGGGGTGCCTGGTGTGGCATACCAAGCCCCACTCATTATTAAGAAGTGTCGTAAAAATAAGACCCAGACTAATAAGCAAGCCATTTGTAGACACCTTAAAATTATTTAGTCAATTTTACCTATGTGGATTAGTGACACTGCATCTAATCCAGAAGTCCCACAACCCCCTGTGGCACCGACCCAGCCTTTATGGATCCATTCGATAATTACTCTTTCCATTACGTACACCCCAAGGGTGTCACCCACCAGTGCCAGAAAATCCATTCTGAGATGGGTTCCCTCAGAACAGCGTACGACAGCGGGTGAAGTCACCTGAGCTTGTCCTGGCCCAGTTCTACAGTCGATGGCAGCTCCACGCATCGGCAAATCACATGGTACAGCACTATTTAAAAAAAAACAAAAGGGGTCAGAGACTTCTTTCCCCGAATCTCTTGCAAATGGGGCAGCCCATTGAAATGAACGGTCTGTCCTATAGGCAACGTGGACACACACATGGGTGCAAACTTGGTCTAAAAGTCTGCTTATTTCTGCTTTTTTTTATCATCAATACACTGGTGCTCAATTTTTTTTTATTTGGGGGGGGGGGGTGGTCCGTCCCCCTAGCCAGCCAGTCAACCATTTCCGTTTCATCTCTGGGACAAAGACAACAAAAAGTAATCTGACAATTATAATTCCTTCACTGCTCTGTTCAAAAAAGACACCCTCCTACTTTGCAAGCAAACAAATCTCATATGTCTGCTAGTTACTGCTCTGTAAATATTTCACAGGCCAGTCACTCTGGAATTGTAGAGCATCTCATACCGACAGAGCAGGGAGCAGCCATATATTAATCCATAGGACCAGATACTATTACACGGGTTTCGTTTTTATTATATCAAAATCGAGTTTATATATAAGGTACAGTATTGGAAATCAGGCATTAAAAGAATTCTGCCTAACACTAACTAGTATAAAAAAAATAAAAAAAAATACCCCCTCTGCTACCTATGCAAACTAACCCAAATAATAATAATAAAAAAAAAAAAGTATTAGTGTACATACCTATTTTTGGCCTGTTCCGGGTCCAGTCATGTGATATGGCTCCACTGTGTCAGTCAGCAGCAGCTACAGGGGAGAGGGAGGAGTGCCCAACAAGGCTGGGGCATGTCACCACTCCCGTATGTCCCACCCTTTGACGAACGTTCTCTCCACTCCCCCACAGCTACCACTCACTGACACGGGATCACATGACTGCAGCAGGCTGAAAATCGGTAAGTATATACTTGTTTTTTTTTTAAAGACAGGTTAGTCAACATGGGTAGCAGGAGGGCGAGGGGACATTTTTAAGATTAGTCAGTATTGGGCAGGAATTCCACTTTACGTACTCTTTTAAACAATATGCCATGACACATTGAGACATCATTTCCCATCACCAACACTGGTATGAAGCCTCTTTTTTACTGGCCAACCATATAAATAACACATTGTGCCATCAGCTACCATGTGTATAGTATTAAATAAAAGGAACAGCGCTCACAACAGAAACTAAAATTGGTTATGCTAGATGCTATCGCTGCTGTAGCAAAGTGTATAAACTCAGATAAAATGGTAAACGGTTACAGCGCTGATAATCATACAATAACGTGCTACGTGCTAAAAAATATTGGCTATATTATACATGTAACTGCTAGTTACCACAATGTGAGTGATGAATCAATCAGTGTTACCTGATTAGACCCCACCTGAAAAATGTGTTAGTGAATGGTTATCATATCAAATAAAATAAAATAGAAGTGAACTCTAATCACAATATAACAGTGCAAGAAATAGTGTAAGAAAATATATAGAATAAAATAAAAAATAAAAAATATATAGTCCCGACCCAACTAGCCCCAGCTGGGCATGGATCTCAGGCAGCCAACTTAATGGTATCCCAACGGCTCCTATGTGGACAAATCAATCCGTACTTTTACCTTCCTGGCTTCGTGGAGCGCACGCTACCAGGCGGCGATCGCGGAAGCATCTGATATGCCTGTTATGCCTGACTGTCACCAGGGAAAGCGTGAGTAGCGGTCTGTAGTGCGATTGGCCCTTACATCCCGCAGTACTTCACCATATATATATTCTCTCTCCTTCTATTTTTGGGTGATCGTTTGCAAGATATATGGCTCCATAGGTTGAAGTATCAGTCTAATATCCACTTATCCATATAGAAGCACCTGATGTTGGATCAGAGTACGGATTGATTTGTCCACATAGGAGCCGTTGGGATACCATTAAGTTGGCTGCCTGAGATCCATGCCCAGCTGGGGCTAGTTGGGTCGGGACTATATATTTTTTATTTTATTCTATATATTTTCTTACACTATTTCTTGCACTGTTATATTGTGATTAGAGTTCACTTCTATTTTATTTTATTTGATATGATAACCATTCACTAACACATTTTTCAGGTGGGGTCTAATCAGGTAACACTGATTGATTCATCACTCACATTGTGGTAACTAGCAGTTACATGTATAATATAGCCAATATTTTTTAGCACGTAGCACGTTATTGTATGATTATCAGCGCTGTAACCGTTTACCATTTTACCATGTGTATAGGCCTAGGCCAGCAACTATATTCAATACACTTTATTACCTTGTGATGACTTCCAACAGTTGATATTTACAAGCAGTGTGTGCAATGGCAGACATGAATGTGAATCATATTTCATTCCTTTTTTGTTACCTACACCACATGAATAATATAAACGTACATGTCCATAATGTTAAGAGACTAAGAGTATATTTTTACTGTAGTCTGTTAGTTTGTAGTATTATGCACACTATCTTTCAAGGGTTCTATCATCCTATGTTGTTCTTTTCTAAATGTACCCTATAGTGCAGGGGTCTCCAAACTTTCTAAACAAAGGGCCGGTTTACTGTCCTTCAGGTGGGTCAGATCATGGCCAGGGGGAGTGGAAATTTTCCTGGCATCAGTGGAAGTAAACATCTGGTATTAGGGAGAGGAATAGTGCCCCACTAGCGGTGTTAGATGGCAGAATAGTGTCTCGTATCAATGGGAAGATTAGTACCCCAAGGGCCGGATAAAGGCAAGCAAAGGGCCACATCCAGCCCCCAGGCCGCAGTTTGGAGACCTCTGCTATAGTGTAAAAGATTTGTTTTACAGTCCTTTCCATGATGTGTATTCTAAAACATAATGTTTAGTAGTTGCTCACCCAATCCAACCTGTATTGGCTTTCTTGTATTTTAGTACAGTGCTTGGAAATTGATAACGCTAGACAATTAGCAAATATGCTTAACCACCTCAATACAGGGCACTTAAACCCCCTTCCTGCCCAGACCAATTTTCAGCTTTCGGTGCTCCCACACTTTGAATGACTATTACTCAGTCATGCAACACTGTACCCAAATGAAATTTGTGTCCTTTTTTTCACACAAATAGAGCTTTCTTTTGGTGGTATTTAATCACTAAATGGGTTTTTTATTTTTTGTGCTATAAATAAAAAAAGACCGTAAATTTTGTGAAAAATTGCATTTTTCTTTGTTTTTGTCATACAATTTAGCAAATTAGTAATTTTTCTTCATAAATTTTGGCCACAATTTATACTGCTATATATCTTTGGTAAAAATAACCCAAATTAGTGTATATTATTTGGTCTTTGTGAAAGTTATAGAGTCTACAAACTATGGTGCCAATCACTGAAAATTGAAAACATCTGATCAGGCCTTCAGTACATCAGGTGAATCTCATTTGCCTAAAATGTTAGTGCTATATAATTTATTTAGTTGATGCATATCTACAGTATCTTACAAAAGTGAGTACACCCCTAAGTGAAAATGTCCAAAGTGTCAATATTTTGTGTGGCCACCATTATTTTCCAGCACTGCCTTAACCCTCTTGGGCATGGAGTTCACCAGAGCTTCACAGGTTGCCACTGGAGTCCTCTTCCACTCCTCCATGATGACATCACAGAGCTGGTGGATGTTTAGAGACCTTGAGCTCCACCTTCCGTTTCAGGATGCCCCACAGATGCTCAATAGGGTTTAGGTCTGGAGACATGCTTGGCCAGTCCATCACCTTTACCCTCAGCTTCTTTAGCAAGGCAGTGGTTGTCTTGGAGGTGTGTTTAGGGTCATTAATTTGGAATACTGCCCTGTGACCCAGTCTTTGAAGGGAGGGGATCATGCTCTGCTTCAGTATGTCACAGTACATGTTGGCATTCATGATGGTTCCCTCAATGAACTGTAGCTCCCCAGTGCCGGCAGCACTCATGCATCCCCAGACCATGACACTCCCACCACCATGCTTGACTGTAGGCAAGACACACTTGTCTTTGTACTCCTCACCTGATTGCCACCACACACACTTCACACATTTTGAATAAAATAAGTTTATCTTGGTCTCATCAGACCACAGGACATGGTTCCAGTAATCCATGTCGTTAGTCTGCTTATCTTCACCAAACAGTTTGCGGGCTTCCTTCTGGGACGACAGCCATTCAGACCAATTTGATGCAGTGTGCGGCGTATAGTCTGAGCACTGACAGGCTGAGCCCCCCACCCGTTCAACCTTGGCAGCACTCGTACGTCTATTTCCCAAAGACAACTTCTGGATATGACGCTGAGCTCGTCCACTCAACTCCTTTGGTCGACCATGGCGAGGCCTGTTCTGAGTGGAACCTGTCCTGTTAAACCGCTGTATGGTCTTGGCCACCGTGCTGCAGCTCAGTTTCAGGGTTTTAGCAATCTTCTTATAGCCTAGGCCAGTGATGGCGAACCTTGGCACCCCAGATGTTTTGGAACTACATTTCCCATGATGCTCATGCACTCTGCAGTGTAGCATCATGGGAAATGTAGTTCCAAAACATCTGGAGTGCCAAGGTTCGCCATCTTTATGTAGAGCAACAATTTTTTTTTTTTTTCAGATCCTCAGAGTTCTTTGCCATTATATGCCATGTTGAACTTCCAGTGACCAGTATGAAAGCGTGAGAGCGATGACACCAAATTTAACACACCTGCTCTCTCTTCCCCCCCCCCTCCCATTCACACCTGAGACCTTTTAGCACTAACGAGTCACATGACACTGGGGAGGAAAAATACTCACTTTTGTGAGATACTATGTATGAACATTAAATGACAAAATAATCAGAAAGGCCATGTAAGGATAAATTTAAAGTGTTACTAGTGATTAGTGACACTGCATCTAATCCAGAAGTCCCACAACCCCCTGTGGCACCGACCCAGCCTTTATGGATCCATTCGATAATTACTCTTTCCATTACGTACACCCCAAGGGTGTCACCCACCAGTGCCAGAAAATCCATTCTGAGATGGGTTCCCTCAGAACAGCGTACGACAGCGGGTGAAGTCACCTGAGCTTGTCCTGGCCCAGTTCTACAGTCGATGGCAGCTCCACGCATCGGCAAATCACATGGTACAGCACTATTTAAAAAAAAACAAAAGGGGTCAGAGACTTCTTTCCCCGAATCTCTTGCAAATGGGGCAGCCCATTGAAATGAACGGTCTGTCCTATAGGCAACGTGGACACACACATGGGTGCAAACTTGGTCTAAAAGTCTGCTTATTTCTGCTTTTTTTTATCATCAATACACTGGTGCTCAATTTTTTTTTATTTGGGGGGGGGGGGTGGTCCGTCCCCCTAGCCAGCCAGTCAACCATTTCCGTTTCATCTCTGGGACAAAGACAACAAAAAGTAATCTGACAATTATAATTCCTTCACTGCTCTGTTCAAAAAAGACACCCTCCTACTTTGCAAGCAAACAAATCTCATATGTCTGCTAGTTACTGCTCTGTAAATATTTCACAGGCCAGTCACTCTGGAATTGTAGAGCATCTCATACCGACAGAGCAGGGAGCAGCCATATATTAATCCATAGGACCAGATACTATTACACGGGTTTCGTTTTTATTATATCAAAATCGAGTTTATATATAAGGTACAGTATTGGAAATCAGGCATTAAAAGAATTCTGCCTAACACTAACTAGTATAAAAAAAATAAAAAAAAATACCCCCTCTGCTACCTATGCAAACTAACCCAAATAATAATAATAAAAAAAAAAAAGTATTAGTGTACATACCTATTTTTGGCCTGTTCCGGGTCCAGTCATGTGATATGGCTCCACTGTGTCAGTCAGCAGCAGCTACAGGGGAGAGGGAGGAGTGCCCAACAAGGCTGGGGCATGTCACCACTCCCGTATGTCCCACCCTTTGACGAACGTTCTCTCCACTCCCCCACAGCTACCACTCACTGACACGGGATCACATGACTGCAGCAGGCTGAAAATCGGTAAGTATATACTTGTTTTTTTTTTAAAGACAGGTTAGTCAACATGGGTAGCAGGAGGGCGAGGGGACATTTTTAAGATTAGTCAGTATTGGGCAGGAATTCCACTTTACGTACTCTTTTAAACAATATGCCATGACACATTGAGACATCATTTCCCATCACCAACACTGGTATGAAGCCTCTTTTTTACTGGCCAACCATATAAATAACACATTGTGCCATCAGCTACCATGTGTATAGGCCTAGGCCAGCAACTATATTCAATACACTTTATTACCTTGTGATGACTTCCAACAGTTGATATTTACAAGCAGTGTGTGCAATGGCAGACATGAATGTGAATCATATTTCATTCCTTTTTTGTTACCTACACCACATGAATAATATAAACGTACATGTCCATAATGTTAAGAGACTAAGAGTATATTTTTACTGTAGTCTGTTAGTTTGTAGTATTATGCACACTATCTTTCAAGGGTTCTATCATCCTATGTTGTTCTTTTCTAAATGTACCCTATAGTGCAGGGGTCTCCAAACTTTCTAAACAAAGGGCCGGTTTACTGTCCTTCAGGTGGGTCAGATCATGGCCAGGGGGAGTGGAAATTTTCCTGGCATCAGTGGAAGTAAACATCTGGTATTAGGGAGAGGAATAGTGCCCCACTAGCGGTGTTAGATGGCAGAATAGTGTCTCGTATCAATGGGAAGATTAGTACCCCAAGGGCCGGATAAAGGCAAGCAAAGGGCCACATCCAGCCCCCAGGCCGCAGTTTGGAGACCTCTGCTATAGTGTAAAAGATTTGTTTTACAGTCCTTTCCATGATGTGTATTCTAAAACATAATGTTTAGTAGTTGCTCACCCAATCCAACCTGTATTGGCTTTCTTGTATTTTAGTACAGTGCTTGGAAATTGATAACGCTAGACAATTAGCAAATATGCTTAACCACCTCAATACAGGGCACTTAAACCCCCTTCCTGCCCAGACCAATTTTCAGCTTTCGGTGCTCCCACACTTTGAATGACTATTACTCAGTCATGCAACACTGTACCCAAATGAAATTTGTGTCCTTTTTTTCACACAAATAGAGCTTTCTTTTGGTGGTATTTAATCACTAAATGGGTTTTTTATTTTTTGTGCTATAAATAAAAAAAGACCGTAAATTTTGTGAAAAATTGCATTTTTCTTTGTTTTTGTCATACAATTTAGCAAATTAGTAATTTTTCTTCATAAATTTTGGCCACAATTTATACTGCTATATATCTTTGGTAAAAATAACCCAAATTAGTGTATATTATTTGGTCTTTGTGAAAGTTATAGAGTCTACAAACTATGGTGCCAATCACTGAAAATTGAAAACATCTGATCAGGCCTTCAGTACATCAGGTGAATCTCATTTCTTGAGGTACTAACAAGTCAGAAAAGTACAAATACCCCCAAATGACCCCTTTTTAGAAAGTAGACATTGCAAGGTATTAAGTAAGTAGCATGGTAAGTTTTTTTAAGGTGTAATTTTTTCCCACAATTCTTTGCAAAAGGAAGATTTTTTTTTTTTTTTTTTCAAAATTTTCATATTAACTGGTTATTTCTCTCACAGAGCATATGCATACAACAAATTACACCCCAAAATACATTCTGCTACTCTTACCGAGTATGGGGATACCACATGTGTGGGACTTTTACACAGCCTGGCCACATACAAAGGCCCAACATTGAAGTCGCACCATTAGGCGATCTACGAGCATAAATTGCACATCTCATTTCTCAACCACCTATTACACTTTTGAAGGCCCTGGAGCACCAGGACAAAGGAATTGCCCACAAAATGACCCCATTTTGGAAAGCAAACACCCCGATGTATAATCTATGAGGCATAATGAGTCTTTTGAACGGTTATTTTTTTTCCAGATGTTTTTGGAAAATGTGGAAAAAAAATGAAAACGCATTTTTTTTACACAAAGTTGTCCATTTATAAGATATTTCCAACACATAGCAAATACATAGGAGGAGTAGCAGAATGTATTTTGGGGTGTCATTTTTGCTATGTATTTGCTATGTGTTGGAAATATCTTATAAATGGACAACTTTGTGTAAAAAAAAATGCGTTTTCATTTTTTCTCCACATTTTCCAAAAACATCTGGAAAAAAAATAACCGTTCAAAAGACTCATTATGCCTCATAGATTATACATTGGGGTGTTTGCTTTCCAAAATGGGGTCATTTTGTGGGCAATTCCTTTGTCCTGGTGCTCCAGGGCCTTCAAAAGTGTAATAGGTGGTTGAGAAATGAGATGTGCAATTTATGCTCGTAGATCGCCTAATGGTGCGACTTCAATGTTGGGCCTTTGTATGTGGCCAGGCTGTGTAAAAGTCCCACACATGTGGTATCGCCATACTCAGGAGGAGTAGCAGAATGTATTTTGGGGTGTCATTTTTGCTGAGTATGGCGATACCACATGTGTGGGACTTTTACACAGCCTGGCCACATACAAAGGCCCAACATTGAAGTCGCACCATCAGGCGATCTACGAGCATAAATTGCACATCTCATTTCTCAACCACCTATTACACTTTTGAAGGCCCTGGAGCACCAGGACAAAGGAATTGCCCACAAAATGACCCCATTTTGGAAAGCAAACACCCCAACGTATAATCTATGAGGCATAATGAGTCTTTTGAACGGTTATTTTTTTTCCAGAAGTTTTTGGAAAATGTGGAAAAAAAAATAAAAAACGCATTTTTTTTTACACAAAGTTGTCCATTTATAAGATATTTCCAACACATAGCAAAAATTACACCCCAAAATACATTCTGCTACTCCCCCTGAGTATGGGGATACCACATGTGAGACTTTTACACAGCTTGGCCACATACAGTGGCCCAACATCCAAGTAGCACCATCAGGCGTTCTAGGAGCATACATTACATAGATAATTTCCTGGCAACCTATCATTTTTGAAGGCCCTTCATATTTCTAACACATAGCATGTACATACCAAGAATTACAATCCAAAATAAATTCTATTGCGGAAAGGATAAAAAAAAAGTATTACCTGTGCTTTTAGTAGTGTCCACAGAAGAGAGCACTGGTCCAGGCAGCAGTCAGGGATGTGCTTAGCGACAGCAATAACTATCCAGGCAGCAGGCAGGAATATTGTCTATAGTCGGCACAGCACAGTCCATAGGAATTGTCCAGGCAGAGACAGCCAGCACAGCCATAATATTGGTCCTGGTACACTGTTACCTGCAGACACACATTATTGTACCGCTCTCCAGCCCTTCATAAACATACTGCCTCTTGCTACAGCGAATTATTTGCATAGTCCAGGTAGCAGGCAGATGTGTGGTCCGTTCATGCGGCAGGCAAAGGCATGATGGCAGTAAGTCAGCAGAAGGGTGTAAGCCAGATCCCATACTATTTTTCCAGTTGTGCCCATGTAGGCCGGGCACTCAGGGGGCTGGAGCTGGGAATCTCTTCCCTCATATATGCGGAATGCATATAGATATCCGTGGCTCTCTCACACAGCTTGTAAAATTTGACTCCATATTTGGCCTTTTTGCTAGGAATATACTGTTTTATTCCTAGCCGGCCTAAAAATGGTACCAGGGACTCATCCACACATATATTCTTCTCGGGGACATAAAGTTCTGCAAATCGTTGGGAAAATGAATTTATTAGTGGGCGAATCTTGTATAGCTTATCGGAATTTGGATGATTGTGGGGAGGGCACTGGGTGTTGTTGTTAAAATGAAAGAATCTCATAATCATCTCATATCGGGACCTGCACATAGCGGCAGAATACATGGGCATATGGTGGATGGGGTGGGTGGACCAATAGGTATGTCCTTCATTTTTTTTTGTAAGCCCTATATTTAGGGTGAGGCCCAAAAACAATTTGAACTCCTCCATATTCAAATCTCTCCACTCAAACGGACGGGCATAAGATGATTGGGGGTTGCTGGCAATATACTGCTGGGCATACAAATTTGTCTGGTCCACAATGAACTGCAGCAAAGTGTCGGGCAAAAACAGGTGAAAAAAATTGATCTCTGTAAAATTTTGGGTGTTGGCCTGCACACCTGGCTGTGCTGTGAAAGGTAGCGGCCCTGGCTCTTGGGGGACGTGACACTCCAGTAGTTGGGGGAGTTGAATTTCCTGTGCTGGAACTCAGGTGTGATGTGGCAGCACTGGTACTGGGCATTTGTGCGCGGGTCCTATCTCTGGTGGCAGCACTGGTACTGGGCATTTGTGCATGGGGCCCATCTCTGGTGGCAGCACTGGTACTGGGCCTTTGTTCCTGGGGCCTATTGCTGGCGGCAGCACTGGTACTGGGCCTTTCTTCCTGGGGCCTATTTCTGGCGGCAGAGCTGGTACTGGGAATATAATCCTGGTTGCTGGCAGCTTCCTGGGTTCCAGAGTGTCGTGTCCTTTTAGGAGGGACCCATTCTTCATCCGAACCATTGCTACTCTCGATCGGCTCAAATGCCGAATTTGATTCGGAATCAGAATGGGACTCTGATTAGAGCTCCCCGGTGCTCTCATCAGTCATAGAGAGGATCTGGAACGCCTCCTCACTTGTATATCCTCTTTTGGACATGGCTGTGTGGCGGATAGCTGTGCGACGGGTGACAGATGGGTGGCAGGTGACGGTCACTGATGGGCTGTGCGATGGGTGGCAGGTGACGTTCACTGAGAGGTGATGGTGTGATGGGCGATGGTCACAGATAGTTGACAGGCGACGGTCACTGATGGGTGACAGGTGCACCGCTGATGGGTGACAGGGCACAGTCACTGATGGGTGACGGGTGAGAGGGCACGGTCACTAATGGGTGACAGGCCACGGACGGTGACAGGTGATAGTCACAGATTGTTGACAGGCGACGGTCACTGATGGGTGACGGGTGCACCGCTGATGGTCACTGGTGGGTGACGGATGACAGGGCACGGTCACTGGTGGGTGACGGGTGACAGGGCACGGTCACTGGTGGGTGACGGGTGACAGGGCACGGTCACTGGTGGGTGACGGGTGACAGGGCAGGTCACTGGTGGGTGACAGGGCAGGTCACTGGTGGGTGACGGGTGACAGGGCAGGTCACTGGTGGGTGACGGGTGACAGGGCAGGTCACTGGTGGGTGACGGGTGACAGGGCAGGTCACTGGTGGGTGACGGGTGACAGGGCACGGTCACTGATGGGTGACGGGTGACAGGGCACGGTCACTGGTGGGTGACAGGGCACCGCTGATGGTCACTAATGGCAGTCTCTATGTGACAGGTGCACGTTTTATGGGGTGACTGTTGGGTGACAGATGACAATTGGGGGGGGCGATGGGACAGAAGTGGTGTTGGTGCAGACACTACAAATACAAAGATCTGTAACTCACTGCTCCTGGCTCTTCTCTCCTCACACTGGAAACGGTGTGTGAGGAGAGAAGGGCTAGTAACAGCTAGTGACAGCTCTTTGTTTACACTTAGTGATCGGCTGTGAATGGATCACAGCCGATCACATGGTACACAGTACTGGCCAATGGCTGTAAACTATCGTCGGTGACGAGCAGTGTTCCCGGGGAACACGCCGCCATAGACGTGCACGCGCAGCGCGCTCACGATCGCGCGCATGCGCCATGCAATGCGGGATGTACCATTAGTGATCGGCCGTGACTTCATCACGGCCAATCACGTGGTAAACAGCCATGCCCAGTGACTGTTCACCCCTGTCGGTGACGAGCGGTGTCTCGGTGACACGCCGCCACAGACAGTACAGGGCTGCGCGCTCACGATCGAGCGCATGCCCTGTTTAAACGGCGGACGTCATATGACGCCCACTCAGAACAATAGGCTTACCGTCCGGCCGTCATATGACGGTGGGCGGTAGGCTAGTGGTTAAAGTGATTGTTATTTTTAAAAAATAAAATACGAGCCTTTACAAACATTATCATACTTGCCTCCACTGTGCAACTCGTTTTGCACAGAGTGGCCCCAAACAACCTCTTCTAGGGTCCCTTGACGGCTCTCGCGGCTCCTCCCCGCATCAGATAACCCCTGGGCGAAGCGATCTTACCTTGTGGGCACGCTCCCGAGTCCAGCAGTTGCGTCCATAGACACGAATGCAGGAAATGCCCAGCCCCAATTGGATTTTTTGACAGCAGCGGGAGCCAATGGCTGCACTGCTATCAATCTATCCAATCAAGAGACGGGACCCCATGTAGAGAGGGACAGGGCGTCCCCGGCGAAGGGAAATATGGGGCTCAGGTAAGTAAAAAACGGGGGGCGGTCACTGCCAGGGGTTTTTTTCACCCTAATGCATAGGATGCATTAAGGTGAAAAAACACGAGGGTTTACAACCCCTTTAAAAAAAGTTTACCTGTATTGGCATACATCTTTTTATTCAGTCACTTGCAAGCACCTTTTCGTGGGCTGCTAGATTCCACAGGTTCTTCTCCCACGTTAGTGCAGCGGCAGCCAGGCACACAGCAACAGTTCACTCACTCTGGCTCAATAATCAGTCTAAGCGCAGTGATGGTGAACCTTGGCATCCCAGATGTTTTGGAACTGCATTTCCCATGATGCTCATGCACTCTGCATTGTAGTTGAGCATCATGGGAAATGAAGTTCCAAAACATTTGAGGTGCCAAGGTTCACCATCACTGGGGGGGGGGGGGGGGGTCTCTTTTTTGATTTATTGCTGAAACACAGTCTTTCACTCCCATCTGTGGACCAGGAGACTATTAAGTACAGAATTAATAGAGGCGCTGCTCCCCTAGGTAGTAGCAACAGTCTTGTGCCCACCTGTAGACCAAGAAAATGTTGGAGCATGAGTAGGACGTGGAGGTAGACTGGAACAGTCCAAGATTCCTGCAGCTGACAACCACAAGATAGGTTTGGGCAGTTATTAACAGCAGTCTGGGTTCTTGGAGCAGAAGACCACAAGATAGAATAGCACACCAGGCACACTGGAGCAGTTTTTAACATCCACAGCTGGGAAACATAGATAATATGCAGCTCAGGGGATTTATCTCCACTCATGAATCCCAGTAGAAGCTAGGCCACAGACTTGATCCTGGTGATGGGAGTAGTCCAGCAGCCAATCAGGACGGCTTTAGGGCTTAGCAACCCCCTGAAGCACACAGTCCCCCTCCTCAAGGGGAAGAACTCATCTCCCTGGCTAGTTACTTGCCTTCCACCCACCAAGTGGGCCAGGGATTGGCTGGAGCAAGGTAAGAGCCCAGCCTGGGCATTTTAATTTCCCCACCGTGAGCTCTGGAAAGTTCTTAACAGGCTCAGGGGAATCTATCAAATGCCCAGACTGTGGAGCCAGAACAGACCAAAATAGCAGATCACAGCTCCTCCAAGCCACACTAAATTTACCTAGCATCCTTAGCATAGGAGGGTACTACAGTAGTATCCGCGTCCTCTTAGGCTCCATTCACACTAGCGCGTTTTTTGATGCATTTTGCATTTTGCAGAAATGCACGGGAATTTTTTAACATGGGTTCCTATGGAACATGTTCACATCAATGCCTTTTTGTTTCTCTGCATTTTTGGAAAGGGTCAGGGACTTTTTTTCATGCAAAATGCAGCGTTTTGCATGTAATAGAATTCAATGGACAAGCATCAAAAACGCAAGTGCACCGTTTTTGCTGCGTTTTTGGTGCGTTTTTGCAGTTTTTTTTTTTTTATTTTTTATTTTTTTTAAGACTGTAAAAAAAATGTAAAAAAAAAACGCAAATCGCGGCAAAATCGCGGCAAAAACGCGGCAAGCATGAAAAAAACCCTCCAAAAACGCTCAAAAGCAACATGCATAGGTGTGAATCAAGCCTTACAACACGCCAGGAGTCCCTTTAAAAAAAAAACTCCACTTTCACAGGAAATGAAACAGCAAATAATAAAATATATATATGTATAGCATATACCAAACGTGCCATATTGTAATTGAATTTTATAAAAAAAAAAAAAAAAATTACCTTTCCTTTATAATTGGCAGCGTCTGGAGGCGTTCCATAGTTAGTGTATGGTCAAAGCGAGAAATGTCACCAGCACACCATGGAGCTCCAGAATGGGTCCAAAGCTTTATTCAGGGATCACATCGTTAAAGCAAATAGTAAAGTTTGAGAGCCACGCAGGACCCCTTCATCAGACATTCTTGATGAAGGGGTCCTGCGTGGCTACAAAACATTGCTATTTGCTGTAACAATGTGATTGCTAAATAAAGCTTTGGACCCATTCTGGAGATCCATGGTGTGCTGGTGACATTTCTCGCTCTGACTATTCACGGTTCCAGCCGGTGGTCGCTTCAGCACCCACTTATACACACAGCCATTTCTACAGGAATGTGTGCGTGGGGAATAGTGTGTTGGAAAAGTTGGTGTATGGAACGCCTCCTACATATGTAATTTCCTGTTTGTATGACTGGCTCACTAATTTTCCCAGAAATTTGCACTTATTAGAACTTTTAATTAGAAATTTCTCATTAGAACTCTGTAAGAGCAACAGCTAATTAATAATGAAAAAGTCACACCTATTCACTGTGCACATTGACACAGACAACATTTCTTTCAGGGCAACAAAAGGTCTGCAACAATGTTTGTTAAAATCCTTGCAATGTACAACACTGTACCACTGATCACCCAGAGGGGATCTTTTTTTTTTTTCTCAACAAAAGTACTTTTAAATCCCAAAGTGCTCTTATATGCAAATTCTGACTTCAACTAGAATGTCAGCCTTTGGCCACACCCCAGGATGAGGACCAGACTCTAGGAACGTGGGGGTGGGGGGAGGGGAACCTACGAAATAAACTATTTAGGAAGAAGGGGATGTGGAAGGAAGGTCCAAAGTTTTGTTTTGGTTACCTAGCCTGTGTTGTGAACAGGGAATCTGGAATTCGGTTACTATGGGTATCACCAATATTTGTTCTTCACACTAATTGTTACTAAGCCATAGTGTTGATGTTAATGTGCAGTGACTCTTCTATAACTAATCTTATGTGAGGAGAAGGAGGGAGGAGATTTGTTAGAAGCGCTTTAAAAAAGGAAAGAGATCAATGTCAATTAAAGTATTTACATGTGTCTCAGTCACAGAGCAGGTTTGTGACATAACATTGTTATTTGATCTGTGCATTGCAGAAGAACCTTCTTACATGACAGAGTAATCATAACCCTGCAGTTAATGTTTAACCACTTGAGGACCAGGCCTTTTTCTGCCATTTTTTGCTTACAAGTTAAAATCAGCATTTTTTGCTAGAAAATTACTTAGAACACCCAAGCATTATATATTTAGCAGAGACCCTAGAGAATAAAATGGCAGTCGTTGCAATCATTTATGTCACACTGTATTTGCGCAGCGGTCTTTCAAACTCATTTTACACTTAAATGAATTTAAAAAAAAACAGTAAAGTTAGCCTAATTTTTTTGAATAATGTGAAAAAACATGTTAACCCGAGTAAATAGATACCCAACATGTCATGCTTTAAAATTGCGCACACTCGTGGAATAGTGAGAAACTATGGTACTTAAAATTTTTTAAAGTGTCGCCAATGGGGATTTTTGACCCATTTAGAGGTACAGATATTGTGCTAGAATTATTGCTCTCACTCTAATGATCACGGCGATACCTCACACGTGTGGTTTGAACACCATTTACATTTGCGGGCGCGACTTACGGATGCGTTCGCTTTTGTGCGCGAGCACGGAGGGATGCAGTGTTTTAAATTTTTTTTCCTTATTTTTTCACTGGAAATGTCTTTTTATCCCTTTTATTGCTGTCACAAGGAATGTAAACATCCCTTGTAATAGTAATAGGCAGTGACTGGTACCCTTTATGGAAGGATCTGGGGTCCCTCCTCTGCACTTAAAAGTATTCAAAATGCTAAGATCTGTGTTTTTTTGACACTTACGATTTTTTAAAACTGGTGCCGTTGGCTCCTGAGTAAACTGGAGGTAATATCATGACGTTGTTTCTGGGTTACTACATCCGAGACCCGATCAAAGCCGTTTCCAGCTTTGTTTGGGTCTCTGGCCAGTCTGTGGACGTGCTGGCTGGTTGTTTGGGTCTTTCAGAAGCAGCAGAAGGTGGCGGGAGGGGAAGTGCGTCCTTTCCCGCTGCTTGTAATAACATCTGAGTGGCTGCTTAGCCGCATCAGTTGTTATCACAAGAAAACCGACCGTCAGCTCTAAAAAATGGTACTAGGGTGATGTCTGCATCACTCCGGTACAACCACTTGAAGCCAATGACGTACAGGTATGTGATCCGGCGGCAAGTGGTTAACACACCAGTACTGAAGCAAAATGCAGGGTGACACAGCATCAGTATCATGGTCATGGAGGTCAACACTTCCTGGGCTCACCAAAGGATATCTTCCTGGGCTTCACTAAAGAAAATCTCATGAGATAGATGAGAAAGGAAATAAATAAATAAATGCATACATTAAATTAGTGGTCCAGGCATGAGGTATTTAAGGAATGTAAAAAAATAAAAGCCAATTTGGAGTAGTCTCTCAATTAGCGAGCAGAGTATTGGTAACTGTAAGCTCAAACACACAAGTCCATATATAACAGGAGATATAAAGGGCTGAGCAACTTAGTCCATAGGGGACAGGCTGGAAGTTCAAGGGTTAAGTGGTAACCGGTAATGTAATGGTTAAAGTAGGCTGGTAGGCTAGGTGGCTGCTGTCCTCAGAGAGCTGGCTCTGTGATGGATGAGAGAGGGGTAGAGAAGGAAGCGCCACCTGAGTGTAGTATTAACAAATGATGTTTAATGACACCAGGTAAAAACACACTTACAGGATAAAAACATATATAAGGCTCATCTGTATAGGTATGTGGTCCTCGGTGTTCCCTCCTGATCCTGTGGTGGTGACGCTGCAGGGATGCTGGGCTGCAGAAGGTGGATTACCAGCCGGGAGCTCCTTCTGTGGCCATCAGGAAGAGACTAGGGGCCGGCGTGGAGTGCACGTGGAGCGTGCATGACGTCACAGGGCGTCCGTCTGCTTCAATAGGCCTATTGAAGGAGCAGTGGCTCCGAGCGCGTAGCCTTCTCTCAACCTCCCTGCTAGCCCTCCTCCCTGGACGATCCCTCCCCTGGATACCGAACCCGGAACAGACAGACGACCTGTGACGTCATGCACGCTCCACGCCGGCCCCTAGTCTCTTCCTGATGGCCACATAAGGAGCTCCCGGCTGGTAATCCACCTTCTGCAGCCCAGCATCCCTGCAGCGTCACCACCACAGGATCAGAGGGAACACCGAGGACCACATACCTATACAGACGAGCCTTTTATATGTTTTTATCCTGTAAATGTGTTTTTACCTGGTGTCATTAAACATAATTTGTTAATACTACACTCAGGTGGCGCTTCCTTCTCTACCCCTCTCTCAATTGGCGAGAATCACCCTATTTGTCCTGTTTACCGTTATCACTGAAGGTGAAAGAAAATCCCAAATTTTGAGGTTGTCCTCAAGAAAAGTAATAGAGGGTAAATCTTCCAATGGGGACACTAACTTTGGTGACCTGGGGTTCCCCAAGGGATTCTTTTACTTTGTAGGGATTTCCTCTCCCTTCCTATTTTGGCTATGAGAGAGGAAGTGAAAGGAAATAGCCCCAATGACAACATTGCCTTTTTTATTGGTGGCAGAAGGGGATTTATATATATGTATGTGATTTTCTGATATTATTTTCATTCAATATTTGACATTTATAAAGATATTTTGTAATTACTTAATTTAACTTGCAGTGGTTTAATCCAATCAGTTGTCACTATTTCCCTTAAAGTAACCCTGAGAGTTTTTATACTCAACCCTGTCTCTCCGTTCCAGTTCTTCAACCTCTGTCAATATCTTCAGCAATTGACACTTCCAGGAAAGTTAAAGTGTAACTAAAGGCAAAACGTTTTATTTTTATTTTGGATAGAATAAGGGAGGGTTATATGTTTTTTTGCCATCAGTTCCTTTGGGGAGAGTTCCCTTCACTTCCTGTCCCATAGCCCCAACAGGAAGTGAGAAGGAATCCCCGGTGGTTCAAACTTTAAAATGCCTTTGTTCCGTGCCACTCTCTCTGGTTCTATCATCTTCCAGTGGTGCAGAGCAATGTTTCTCAACTCCAGTCCCCAAGTACCCCCAACAGGTCATGTTTTCAGGATTTCCCCACAGATGAAATGGCTGTGGTAATTACTAAGGCAGTAAAACTGATCAAATCACCTGTGCAAAATAATGGTAAGCCTGAAAGCCTGGGGGTACCCGAGGACTGGAGTTGAGAAACATTGGTGTAGAGGTCAGAGGATTGGAACCACAATGAGCAGTAGGGGACACAACCATTGGACACTTCTGGGGTCTTACAGAAACTTCAGTACTGGAACTGGGGGAAGGTTGAAGACACAAGGAAGAGGTGAGCATAAAAACGCTTCTATTGTAGGGACCTTTGATCTTGTTTTTTTTGTTTCTTGTTTTTTAAATCTGACGGGATCACTTTAAGGACTTTCCAGGTAGACAACTCATTACAATAAAGCCTATGGAGGGGATTTTTCCTGGTACAAGCAGTAGCAAAACCAGCGCATTCCCCATTCAAGAAAATATAACGTCATAATAGTTCTGGATCTTGTACAATGTCTTTACCGCTGCCACTTCTACATGCTGTGAAAGATTTGTTGTACTTTGAGTACAGCTCTGATGATCCCCTGCTATACAGACCAGAAAGGTCAGCCCATATCTGCATTCTTGGGCTCTGTTTTTGTATAGTAAACAGAGTATGACAGCCAAGCAACAAAGCATTGGTAGCCTCCTGTTCCATGTTTTCTATTAAATCAGGGGTCTGCAAACTTTCTAAACTAAGGGCCAGTTCACCGTCCTGAAAGTTTTGGAGGCCAGACTGTGGCCAGTGGGAATAGAAAATGCCCTGGCACATGAGTGGTCCTAATGGGAGGAATACTGCCCCACTGTTGATACCAATGAGAAGAATAGTGCCCCATTAATGGTGTCAGTAGGGGTACAGTTGGTGGAATAGTGACCCAAGGGCCAGATAAAGGCACGCATAGTTCCACATCTGGCCCGGGGCTGCTTTAAGCCCATGAAAACCTAACTTCTCAAAGTTTTTTTTCCCTTAAAGGCCAACATTTCCAAACCCAACGGTTTCTCATAGGAAGAGAGCAATGTGGCTCTTTGAGATTTCTTGGTGAAGTGAGAAGAGAGTGTTCTTCTGGATTATCTTGATCCTGTTCTAGTCTATGTGCTGCCTGCTCATTCCCACATCTTTGACCTCTGAAATCTTTGGCTATCTGCAGCATTTGTTTTTTCTATACTTTGTCTGGATTCTACTTCTGTCTTCAACTGTCCCCTGCCACCAGTGTGATGAACCAGTTGTAAGGGAATGCAGTGCATTTGCCATGCTTCTACATGCTCTTCTTCATATCCCATTCATGTGGGAGCCCAGTGCTTAGAGAACAGAAGTTTGAGTTCCTGCAAATGCATATATCCTTGACCTGCTGTTACTTCTCTTCAGCTCCTGACCATGAACATGCAAACATTCTGGCTGGGGACATAGAAGGGGTGAGAAAGGACACTTTAAGCTGTGCAGTGGCCATGCATTAAACATTGCAGGAGCAGGGAAATTAAATTGTAATGGCTTATACAGTATATACCACACTACTCACTAGAGGCAAAAGCTGCATTCTATTTTTTTTTTTTTTTGTAGCATTTTATTTAGTCCAGCTTGGACCAATGTAGGTATGCATATGACATACTGTACCTGGCTGATCACTTTGGAAAAAGAAAATCAACATAGTAGCCACCACTACTACAGTGTTTCTCACTGTTCTCCACATCCCGAACTGAGTGGCCGCACTGGTGCATAGGGAACACAGGGAGTCGCCCGCTCGTCATGGGCACCATTCAGGGCTCATTCACACCATAAGATGCATCTGAACACATGCTTTTTTTTGTATGTTCACACGCGGTGCATTTTTGGAAGCATATTAATTTCAATGGTCTGCCCAACAAGAAGAAATGTACAAAAATGTAGTGCAGGCAAGATTTTTAAAATCACGCCGTACCATGCATTTTGGTGCCTGTAGATGTGATGCATGACGAAGGGGTCCTGCGTGGCACTGAAATGTTACACTTGGTCCTTTGATCTTTCTGCAATAAAAGTTTTGGACAATATCTGATGATCCATCGTGTGTTGGCGAAAATGTGTGTTGTCTGCAAAAGGCAGCATGTTTCTGTGCAGTGCAGGAAAATTCATGCTCTCACATCGCAACTGGTGTGAACAAGCCCTATGAGAACGCCTTGCATTTTTGTCATCCAATGCAAAAGAGTTCTCTGATTGGACAAGGTAGAGAGGCAGGGTGATGACATCACAATCACCTCACCCAATCCGAGAAGGCTTTGCATGAATTGAGGAAAATGCAAGGCGTTTTCTAATGCCGTCCATGACGAACAGGAGGCCCTCTATGTTCACTTTGCAGCAGGACTGCCACTTGGCACGGAACCCGGAAGACAGCAAGGATCAATGTAGTAGTAATAAGAGGATAGTATGCGACCGGTCTAAGCTACGTGGCATGTTCACCAATGCCAGGAGCCTGGCGGACAAGATGGATGAACTAGAGATACTGTTGTACGAGGAGGATTTGGATTTTGTGGGAATTTCAGAGACCTGGTTCAACAGCTCTCATGATTGGCTGGCAACCATTCGAGGTTATGCCATTTATCGCAGGGATTGAGAGGGTAAAAAGGGGGGGAGGTTTGTCTATATATCAAGTATAATGTACAAGTGAATGTGATAGATGACATCACCAAGGGAGCTAGGGAGGAGGAATCCTTATGGGTAGATCTCCTAAGGGATAAAGCTAAGGGGAAAATAATACTGAGTATGCTATACGCCCCCTAACCTGGAGGGGGGAGGGGGAGATGGACCTCCTATCACAATTTGGATTAGAAGCAAGGATGGGAAGTGTCATCATAATGGGGAATTTTAATTATCCAGACATAGACTGGGTGGAGGGAACCACGCATTTGTCTAAGGCTCGCCAGTTCCTTAATGTCTTGCAGGACAATTTCATGGTTCAGATGGTAGATGCACCAACTACAAATAAAGCGTTACTAGATCTACTGATTACCAACAATACAGACCTGATCACAGATGTGGAAATACAGGGCAATTTAGGAAACAGCGATCACAGGTCAATTGGCTTCAGTATAAATTACACAAATAGGAAACATAAGGCAAAGACACTGAATTTCAAAAGAGCCAACTTCCCTAAACTACGAACCTTGTTAGAAGGCATAAATTGGAATAAAGTCTTAGGAACAAAGAACACGGAGGAGAGATGGGTTCGTTTTAAGAGCATATTAAATAAGGGCATTAGCCAGTGCATCCCATTGGGTAATAAATTTAAAAGCGCGAACAAAAGTCCTGGGATGGCTTAACTCCAATGTAAAAATGCATATAAAAGCAGAAGAGAAGGCCTTTAAAAAATACAGGGTTGAGGGATCATCAGCATTCAGACTTTATAAAGAATGCAACAAGAAATGTAAGGGTACTCTCATTTGATGCAACAAAGAGGGCTACCTAACCGCATGTTCTTCAGGTACCTGCAATCCGTCATGCCTATAAATCCCAGTTTCCCACGCCAACGGTGCTGGGAACCACTGGGGTTGAGCGGTTGTTGAGCGAGGAGGGGGAGAATAAAACCTTATCCACTCTTTACTTGGTTTTGGCGGGCCTGGACACCTCCAAGGTCTCGCAGTTTTCAGTTTGGCAGGGGGGCATACCCTCATTGGCTGATGATGACTGGGAGAGGGAATCCAACAATACCTCCCTCTGATGATATCTGCCAGAGACAGATTCATTCAATTAAAATTTCTACATAGAGCCTACTTCTCCCCACAACACTTAGCAAAAATATACCCTAACAGCAGCTCGGTCTGCACCAAATGCACATCGGAGGAGGGCTCTTTCTTCCATGTAGTCTGGTCCTGCCAGCATATACAGACTTTAATGTAATAAACTCAGTTGGCAAATTGAAAGTTCCATGTGACCCGATACCACTGCTGCTTGGAATAGTGGACACATTGGAAGCTCCCCAGGCCAAGAAAATGTTTGTATTCTATGCAGCGTTTTACGCCAGGAAGGAGATTCTGCTGCACTGGAAGGGATCTACTCCTCCAACAACACAATTCTGGAGAACCCTCATTAATAAGGCCCTCCCGCTATACAAGTTGACGTACCTGGGCTGCAACTGCCCTAAAAAAATTCCTAAGATATGGGACCCATGGATTCGTGAGGAACAGCTGGCCTTGGAGTAGGGAATAGGGTCAAGGGATCACCAACCTATGCCCTATAGCGGCAGCTGTAGGAGCACCCCGCCATACACACCGAAGTCCCTGTACATTGAAATTACCCTGTTTTCCCCAAAACCCCACTAAAGATAGTGCCTCACGCCAACACCCCTGCATTTTCTTTCTACTGGACCCCATGCGGGCAACCAATGAAGACTATGAGCCCTCTACCTGTAGCTCCATACTAACGGTACTATACATGTTTTTGGGCCTTTATGAATAAATGTAAAGCTGATCTCCGGTACAGGATGAAACTGTAATAACTGTTGTACAACTTGGTATATACCTTCCCAAATGTATCTATGTATGAAGTAACTGTGACCACTGCCTGATGTCTTTAATTGTTTTTTTCTGTTCTAATGAAAAATAAAAAACTTGTTGTTAAAAAAAAGAAAAGAAATGTAAGGGTGCAATTAGGGCGGCTAAGATAGAACACGAAAGACACACAAGGTAGCGGAGGAGATAAAAAAAAATCTCAAGAAATTCTTTAAGTATGTAAACAGTAAAAAAAGGGAGGACAGACCATAGTGGCCACATAAAGAATGAGGAAGGACATCTGGTTACAAAGGATGGGGAGATGGAGAAGGTATTGAATTTATTCTTCTCCTCAGCCTTCACAAAGGAATCGGGGGCTTCAGTAACCAAAATTGCAGTGTTTATCCTCGTGACACATCACAGGAAGCATCCTCATGGCTAACAGAGGACGGAATTAGAATTAGACTTGGGAAACTTAACATTAATAAATCACTGGATGGCTTGCACCTAAGGGTACTTAGGGAACTCAGTCTAGTAATTGCCAGACCATTGTTCCTACATTTTACGGACAGTCTACTGAATGGAATGGTACCAGCGGATTGGAGAAAAGCCAATGTAGCACCAATATTTAAAAAGGGCCCAAAATACATCCCTGGGAATTACAGACCAGTTAGCATAACATCAATAGTATGCAAGCTCTTGGAGGGGATACGGGACTATATACAAGATTTTAGTAATGAAAACAGTATCATTAGCAGTAATCAGCATGGATTCATAAAGAATCGTTCTGGCCAAACCAATCTACTAACCTTCTATGATGAGGTGAGTTGCCATCTAGATAAAGGAAGGCCCGTAGACGTGGTGTATCTGGATTTTGCAAAAGCATTTGACACAGTTCCCCATAAACGTTTACTGTACAAAATAAGGTCCGTTGGCATGGACCATAGGGTGAGTACATGGATTGAAATCTGGCTACAAGGGCGAGTTCAGAGGGTGGTGATAAATAGGGAATACTCGGAATGGTCAGGGGTGGGTAGTGGGGTCCCCAGGGTTCTGTGCTGGGACCAATCCTATTTAAATTTGTTCATAAATGACCTGGAGGATGGGGTAAACAGTTCAATCTCTGTATTTGCGGACAATGCTAAGCTAAGCAGGGCAATAACTTCTCCGCAGGATGTGGAAACCTTGCAAAAAGATCTGAACAAATTAAGGGGTGGTCAACTACATGGCAAATGAGGTAAAATGTAAAATAATGCATTTGGGTGGCAAAAATCTGAATGCAATCTATACACTGGGGGGAGAACCTCTGGGGGAATCTAGGATGGAAAAGGACCTGGGGGTCCTAGTAGATGATAGGCTCAGCAATGGCATGCAATGCCTAGCTGCTGCTAACAAAGCAAACAGAATATTGGCATGCATTAAAAAGGGGATTAACTCCAGGGATAAAGTGTAATTCTCCCACTCTACAAGACTCTGGTCCGGCCTCACCTGGAGTATGCTGTCCAGTTCTGGGCACCAGTCCTCAGGAAGGATGTACTGGAAATGGAGCGAGTACAAAGAAGGGCAACAAAGCTAAAAAAGGGTCTGGAGGATATTAGTTATGAAGAAAGGTTGCGAGCACTGAACTTTTTCTCTCTGGAGAAGAGACGCTTGAGAGGGGATATGATTTCAATTTACAAATACCATACTGGTGATCCCACAATAGGGATAAAACTTTTTTTGCGAAAGGGGCTTTAACAAGTGGCCACTCATTAAAATAAGAAAAGAGGTTTAACCTTAAACTACGTAGAGGGTTCTTTACTGTAAGAGCGGCAAGGAAGTGGAATTCCCTTCCACAGGTGGTGGTCTCAGCGGGGAGCATCGACAGTTTCAAAAAAACTATTAGATAAGCACCTGAACGACCGCAACATACAGGGATATACAAGGTAATACTGACATATAATCACACACATAGGTTGGACTTGATGGTGTTTTTTTTCAACCTCGCCTACTATGTAACTATTGCAGTGATTCTCAGCTTCCACAGGGATTGGCCAGGTATGGCATATACATTCTTACATTGGTCCAAGCTCGTACAATGTATTAACACAATACCTGGAATTCCGCTTTAAAGTTATTGTCTCGTTTTTTTCCCTATAAAAATATCAAACATGTTATACTTACCTGCTCTGTGCAGTGGTTTTGCACAGAGCAGCCCAGATCCTCCTCGTCTCGGGTCCCTCTTCTGTGCTCATGGCCCCTCCCTCCTGTTCAGTGTCCACACAGCAAGCACCTTGCTATGGGGGCACCCGAGCTGAGTCTCAGCTCCCCGTGTCCATTCAGACACGGAGCCTGGACCCGCCCCCTCTCTCTCCTGATTGGCTAGCTGACTTTGATTGACAGCAGCGGGAGCCAATGGTGCTGCTGCCATGTCTCAGCCAATCAGGAAGGAGAATCTCGGATAGCTGAGACACTCGTGGACATTGCTGGACCTCAGGTAAGTATTAGGGGGTGCTGGGGCAGCTTATGCACACAGAAGGCTTTTTATCTTCATGCATAGAATGCATGAAGATAAACAAAAAAAACCTTCTGCCTTTACAACCCCTTTAAAGTACACCCATCAGTACCACTGTAGGAATAGCAGGTTCTGGAAATATAATGCAGGCCTGAAGTGATGCCTAGACACGTGTAACCTTTAGCTGTCTTTTTTGACACCCCATGTGCCCCAAGTTATGATACTTTCTGAGCCTTGAGCACTGCTCCAGCTAAAGCATGTGAGATCTATACCATTTTCACTTTTTTTTTTTATTACCATTTGTTGCATCTCCTGTAGCCTCTTTGTAGTCATTTCCCATTTACATGCACTCTTGCAATAGCTGCATGACATGGTGGGCTTCATGGTGGTGATAGTGGACCATGTCTGTGTAAAGTACTCAAAGGGGACGAATGTCCGGTGGCATCGGCTGGTTCAACGGAAACATTCGGCCCATATGTACTGCAGTCGGTTTGATACAAGCCAGCCGTTCGGGCCGGCTTGTGTCAAAAGGGCATGCCTGAAAAAGGTCTGCCGATCGCCTCCCGATCAGTGCTTTCCACCAATGAGAGCACTGACCGGAGTGTTCTAGTGGTAGGCCGTCCCCGTTAGAACACAATAGAAGAGCAGGGGGAGATCGCTGTACTAATGTTGGATAGTTAGTACAGCAGCTCTTCCTGAGCTGTCAATTTTTTTTTCCATTCAGCTGCATTAAACGAAAAAAAAATAATAATGACTAGTGTGCGTTAAAACAGGCACTTGTAGCATGACGACAACTTAGGAGCACGGCAGGAAGACAGGACAAAGCATTATGAGAGGAAATTCCTAAACAAAAACCTTCATGGTATGATCACCTTTATTATTTTAATGACAGATTCAGCATAAAAAATATTGCAAATGACTTGAATTCCATTATCATGTTAAAGTTTATATGAGATTTTAGGGATTACCTGCAGACTGCTGAAAACGTGTCTCAAACACACAAGCTGCTGTCTTCACATGTGAATGCAGTAAAAGGTTTAATTGTATGGACCTGGAACAGAAAACAGCACACCCGTCCAATCAGCTCAGACAATAAACATACACTTTAGTCTGTCCTGCTGCCGGAGTCTATTATCGGAGCAGAGAGTACAGTACAGTGAGTACAGTGAGGACACGTTGCAGGTATAGTACACTATTACACACACAGCTCCCGCCCTCCCTGTATTATTAGCACTGGAGAGACAGCTTACTCATAATAATAATAATAATTACCTACTCAAAAGCCGAAGCTTGCTGAATCAGTTCATTACTCGGCAGTCCTCCTGCCTGTGGATGTGTTGATTCCACTTCTTCTGCTGGGTAAGGACTAAAAGACGCTGGACTGGAGGTAAGATAAAGGGTTATGGTGGGGAATATGGGGAGGGGGTGGAGGATTACGTCGGTTTTGCATTGTTATATTTAAGCCCATCTATTACCATTTTATTTTCATATTGAATTTATATAATACTGACAAATTCTGCAGCATTTACGGGGTGCGTGGACCATTCAGTCCTCGCCCTGGTGCAGATTAACCACTTGCACTCCGGAAGATTTACCCCCTCTCCATGACCAGGCCATTTATTATGATACGGCACTGCGTTACTTTAACGGACAATTGCGCGGTCGTGTGACGCTGTACACAAATAAAATTTATGTCTTTTTTTTTACCACAATAAGGGCTTTCTTTTGGTGGTATTTGATCACCTCTGCGGTTTCTATTTTTTTGCGCTATAAACAAAGACCGACAATTTTGAAAAAAAATAAATATTTTTTACTTTCTGCTATAAAACATATCCAGTAAAAAAAAATAAAAATCTAATTTCTTCATCAATTTAGGCCAATACGTATTCTGCTACATGTTTTTGGTTAAAAAAAAAAAAAAATCCCTTAAAGTGTATATTGATTGGTTTGCGCAAAAGTTATAGCGTCTACAAACTATGGGATAGAATTACGGAATTTTTATTTATTTATTTTTTACTCGTAATGGCGGCAATCAGCGACTTACAGCAGGACTGCGACATTGCGATGGACAAATTGGACACATAGGCTACTTTCACATTGGGGCATTGGGGGCATTGGCGGTAAAGCACCGCTATTTTTAGCAGTGCTTTAACGTCCTTTTTGCAGAGGTTTTCGCCCGCTAGCGGGGGTTGAAACCGCCCGCAAAGCGCTGCTGCAGCAGCGTTATTCCGGCGGTGCTGTGCATCGATTTCAATGGGCAGGGGCGCTTTAGGAGCGGTGTATACACCGCTCCTACAGCGCTGCAAAGATGTGGCTTGCAGGACTTTTTTTTGGCGTCACCAGTTTGAAAGTACTCGGGCTTTCACACTGGAGTGAGAGGCTCTTTACAGGCGCTATTTCTAGCTCTATAGCGCCTGTAAAGCGCCTCAGTGTGAAAGCAGACTAATGCCCCGTACACACGGTCGGATTTTCCGATGGAAAATGTGTGATAGGACCTTGTTGTCGGAAATTCCGACTGTGTGTGGGCTCTATCACACATTTTCCATAAGAATTTCCGACACACAAAGTTTGAGAGCCTGCTATAAAATTTTACGTCAACAAAACCCGTTGTCGGAAATTCCGATCGTGTGTACACAAATCCGACGCACAAAGTGCAACGCATGCTCAGAATAAATTTAGAAACGAAATCTATTGGCTACTGCTCCGTTTATAGTCCCGACATACGTGCTTTAAGTCACCGCGTTCAGAACGATCCGATTTTCCGACAACTTTGTGTGACCGTGTGTATGCAAGACAAGTTTGAGCCAATATCCGTCGGAAAAACTCCATGGATTTTGTTGTCGGAATGTCCGATCAATGTCCGACCGTGTGTACGAGGCATAAGGGTTTATTTACTAAAGGTAGAGAGAGCAAAATTTGTCACAATTCTGCAGAGGAATCAGCTTGCAGGTTTTATTGCTGAAGCTTTTTTAAACAAGCTGAGGTTCTGCAGTTTCTCTGCAGAATTGTGACAACTTTTGCCCTCTCTAGCTTTAGTAAATAAACCCTAAGGGCTAGTTTACACTTGCTTTAAAACAAGGCTTCGGACAGGCTTTGTTAAAGCTCTCTGAACGCCAGTCAAATCCCCTGTCACTAAATAAAATGATTAGCTTACAGTCCTGTTTACACCTTGCTTTTGCTTGGTGCTTTGATGAGGCTTTGGTGGAGCTTCAAGCGAGCTTTGCTGTAGACTTCTATGGAGGCTTTGAAGATGCTTTGAAGCACCACTAAAGCTACATGGGGTATCATTTTTGAAGCGAAGCCAAAGCAAAGCAAAAGCAAGGTGTAAACAGGACTGTAAGCTAACCATTTTATTTAGTGACAGGAGCTTTGACTGGCGTTCTGAGAAGTTTAACAAAGCCTGTCCGAAGCCTTGTTTTGAAGCAAGTGTAAACTAGCCATTATTGTGTTGAATCCCAAGCAAGTGTAAATGAGCCCTTAGTGTTCAATTTGTCCACCACAATGTCGCAGTCCCGCTATAAGTCGCTGAAATAAACCCCTAAGTGACACTTTTTGGGAACCAGTCACACTAATACAGTGATCAGTGCTAAAAATATGCACTGTCACTGTACTGACACTAGCAGGGAAGGGGTTAACATCAGGGTCGATCAGAGGGTTAAATGTGTGCTGGGGGAGTGCTTGTACTATGGGAAGGCAGAGATCCATGTTACTGCAGGAACCTGTAGGAACACAGGATTCACAACCTTACCTTCTCATAGAATGGCAATCTGCCTTGTTTACATAGGCAGACCGCCGTTCTGCCTGTGTCCCGAACGATCGGCGTGTCCCGCTGATTGATTCTCGCTGTGTCCAATCACAACGGGAACGGGTCTCCAGCGGCACGCATGCGCACCCCAGAAGTGCAAAATCACGTACCTGGAGAGCTGCCTTGCCGTCGTACATATACAGTAAGCAAGTGGTTAAGCCCTGTACACACAATCAGAATATCATACAAAAAATACTATTTTCGAAGCGATCTTACAATAATCTGATTGTCAGTACACAGCTTTTGTCTGCAGCTTTCCGAAGGGACAAACACAAAAATTTTTCTCGTACGATACCAGATCATGCGATTTTTGTTCAATCAGTACAGTTTTCGTCCGATAATACAATACATCACTTATGAATTTTTATTCTATTGTACAAAAATTTTCATACCTTAGTAACCTCTAACTACACAATTTTAATCTGGCATCAGCCTCTTGCAGTCCCTATATGGCAGAGCTCAAATTGGAAAAGGGAGAAGAAGCGCAAGTAGCCAGTCACTTGTGCTCATGTGCTAACAAGGAACACACTGACAGGAGGAGAAAGCAGAGTGACAAAGCTTAGCCTACCAGTCTGCTGCTTCTCCTTTCACTGTCCAGTCAGAGGCCTGGGATAGGATAATACCTGTAAGTGTTACTTGACTGCAGCAGCGAAAAGTCAGGCCTCCCATCCTGCCAGACAGGGATGTCCCCTGTGGCAAAGCTGTGTAAATTTGAGGACTGGATGGGCTGAAATACAAATTCTTTGGCAGGTAAAACAACCCCCATATTTATATATGCCATCTGTGTATTAAGCTGTTGGCCTGGAGTTCAGCTGTTAAGAAAATCAGATTCACCTTCATCTGTCGCTGTCCCACTGCTCCAGTGTTTCAGGGCCGGTCCTCTTCCAGGCTGAATGATTGCCAGGATCACCCAACCCTCTTGCCGGGAGCCCCGGTTGGACAGGGGGAAGATGGTGTTTGAAGCTGTTGCTATTCAAAAAAGTGGTAACCACCCCTACCTATAACTGGCCTTTGTAGCAAGGTGCACATGGAAGGGCAGTGTACATCACAAACAAAAGATTTCTCAGCACACTTACCAGCCAGCCTGCAAAACATCCAAATTGTCCTAAAAGTTTACGTTAACCCCCTTCCTGACCAGAGCACCTTCTGCAATTCGGCACTGCGTCGCTTTAACTGACAAGTGCGCGGTCATGCGACGTTGCACCCAAACAAAATTGACCTCCTTTTTTCCCCACAAATAGAGTTTTCTTTTGGTGGTATTTGATCACTTCTGCGGTTTTTATTTTTTGCGCTATAAAAAAAAAAAGTCAATTTTGAAAAAAAAAAAAAAACGCATTATTTTTTACTTTTTGCTATAATAAATATCCCCCAAAAATATATAAAAAAACTTTTTTTCCTCAGTTTAGGCTGTTATGTATTCTATATATTTTTGGTAAAAAAAAAAAAAAAAGCGTATATTGATTGGTTTGCGCAAAAGTTATAGAATCTACAAAATAGGGGATAGATTTATGGCATTTTTTTTTTTAAATTTTTTTTTTTTTAGTAATGGCGGCGATCTGCAATTTTCATCAGGACTGCGATCTTATGGCGGACACATCGGACAATTTTTACACTATTTTGGGACCAGTCATTTATACAGCGATCGGTGCTATAAAAATGCATTGATTACTGTGTAAATGACACTGGCAGTGAAGGGGTTAACCACTAGGGGGCGATGAAGGGGTTAAGTGTGTCCTAGGGAGTGATTCTAACTGTGGGGGGGGGGGGGTGGGCTTCAAGTCACATGACAGCGATCACCGCCCCCGATGACAGGGAGCAGTGATCTCTGTCATGACACAAGCCAGAACAGGGAAGTGCCTTGTTTACATAGGCACTTCCCAGTTCTGAGGCTCTGCGACACGATCGCCGGGAGACCGGCGGACATTGAGTCCGCCGGTCCCGTGGGCACGGTCACGCTGTATGCGGTGGGCGCCTGCTATCCCTGGCTCTTAAAGGGGACCTACAGGTACGCCCATTTGCCCACCGCTGCCATTGTGCCGACGTATATCGGTTAAAAACAGAGTATTTTGTTTGCCCTCATTTGCAAATATATGCATAAGCGGCAGTGCCCACGCCAAGGGACCTCTGTATATACTGGGGTCCTAACTCTAAATTTCCAGAGTCTCCATAGTAGGAGCGCACATAAGAATGTATAGATTAGGGCAGGTACACCTGGAGGGAGCCCACCGCTCCTTAAAAGGCACAGGGATGCATGTAATGCCCAGCAAGAGCACAATGGCAGTAAAGGCATCCAGTGAGTCCCTGCACCCAATTCATCCAACTGTACAACAATCTGTTGCTCTATCTTAAAAGGTTTACCTTAACCTGACAGTATGTATTGAACTGAGTGAAGGGGCTTGGAGTAAACATCAGGAGAACATAAAATGTTCAAGTGGAACATGGCACTGGAAGGGTAAAGGATTTCAGCACTACTATGTATGTAAAATTAATTTGAAAAAAAATGGCTGATTGTTCATACCTACCGGACTGCTTGCTTTATTTTCAGACGATGGGCTGTAGGTACTGTACAACAGTTGGAAGATGATTGGTTGGGAAATAAGAATTTTTTTTGTAAGGTGACTTTTCAGACTTAATCTCCCTAGTCACTTAGAAGATGGCATATAACGCGCTGTCTGTCATTAACACAAGAAATAAGTCCTGGTATGAAGGTGAGGCTTCAGTGCATGCATGTCCTTGACAATTTAATGTAAATGATGTTAATGTTTAAAAAAAAAAAGTTATTCTTTAAATAGTGTACAGTTATATTTGTGT
>JBBDGP010005644.1:0-17909 GCA_037952835.1 Lithobates septentrionalis
CTATCACACCACAAAGACTGGAGAGAAGAACACTATGACCTATCACACCACAAAGACTGGAGAGAAGAACACTATGACCTATCACACCACAAAGACTGGAGAGAAGAACACTATGACCTATCACACCACAAAGACTGGAGAGAACACTATGACCTATCACACCACAAAGACTGGAGAGAAGAACACTATGACCTATCACACCACAAAGACTGGAGAGAAGAACACTATGACCTATTACACCACAAAGACTGGAGAGAACACTATGACCTATCATACCACAAAGACTGGAGAGAACACTATGACCTATCACACCACAAAGACTGGAGAGAAGAACACTATGACCTATCACACCACAAAGACTGCAGAGAAGAACACTATGACCTATCACACCACAAAGACTGGAGAGAACACTATGACCTATCACACCACAAAGACTGGAGAGAACACTATGACCTATCACACCACAAAGACTGGAGAGAACACTATGACCTATCACACCACAAAGACTGGAGAGAAGAACACTATGACCTATCACACCACAAAGACTGGAGAGAACACTATGACCTATCACACCACAAAGACTGGAGAGAAGAACACTATGACCTATTACACCACAAAGACTGGAGAGAAGAACACTATGACCTATCACACCACAAAGACTGGAGAGAAGAACACTATGACCTATCACACCACAAAGACTGGAGAGAACACTATGACCTATCACACCACAAAGACTGGAGAGAACACTATGACCTATCACACCACAAAGACTGGAGAGAACACTATGGCCTATCACACCACAAAGACTGGAGAGAAGAACACTATGGCCTATCACACCACAAAGACTGGAGAGAACACTATGATCTATCACACCACAAAGACTGGAGAGAAGAACACTATGACCTATCACACCACAAAGACTGGAGAGAAGAACACTATGACCTATTACACCACAAAGACTGGAGAGAACACTATGACCTATTACACCACAAAGACTGGAGAGAACACTATGACCTATCACACCACAAAGACTGGAGAGAACACTATGACCTATTACACCACAAAGACTGGAGAGAAGAACACTATGACCTATCACACCACAAAGACTGGAGAGAAGAACACTATGACCTATCACACCACAAAGACTGGAGAGAAGAACACTATGACCTATCACACCACAAAGACTGGAGAGAAGAACACTATGACCTATCACACCACAAAGACTGGAGAGAAGAACACTATGACCTATCACACCACAAAGACTGGAGAGAAGAACACTATGACCTATCACACCACAAACACTGGAGAGAAGAACACTATGACCTATCACACCACAAAGACTGGAGAGAAGAACACTATGACCTATCACACCACAAAGACTGGAGAGAAGAACACTATGACCTATCACACCACAAAGACTGGAGAGAAGAACACTATGACCTATCACACCACAAAGACTGGAGAGAAGAACACTATGACCTATCACACCACAAAGACTGCAGAGAAGAACACTATGACCTATCACACCACAAAGACTGGAGAGAACACTATGGCCTATCACACCACAAAGACTGGAGAGAACACTATGATCTATCACACCACAAAGACTGGAGAGAAGAACACTATGACCTATCACACCACAAAGACTGGAGAGAAGAACACTATGACCTATCACACCACCACAAAGACTGGAGAGAACACTATGACCTATCACACCACAAAGACTGGAGAGAAGAACACTATGACCTATTACACCACAAAGACTGGAGAGAAGAACACTATGACCTATCACACCACAAAGACTGGAGAGAACACTATGACCTATCACACCACAAAGACTGGAGAGAACACTATGACCTATCACACCACAAAGACTGGAGAGAACACTATGGCCTATCACACCACAAAGACTGGAGAGAACACTATGACCTATCACACCACAAAGACTGGAGAGAAGAACACTATGACCTATCACACCACAAAGACTGGAGAGAACACTATGACCTATCACACCACAAAGACTGGAGAGAACACTATGACCTATCACACCACAAAGACTGGAGAGAAGAACACTATGACCTATCACACCACCACAAAGACTGGAGAGAACACCATGACCTATCACACCACAAAGACTGGAGAGAACACTATGACCTATCACACCACAAAGACTGGAGAGAACACTATGACCTATTACACCACAAAGACTGGAGAGAACACTATGACCTATTACACCACAAAGACTGGAGAGAAGAACACTATGACCTATCACACCACAAAGACTGGAGAGAACACTATGACCTATCACACCACAAAGACTGGAGAGAACACTATGACCTATCACACCACAAAGACTGGAGAGAAGAACACTATGACCTATCACACCACAAAGACTGGAGAGAAGAACACTATGACCTATTACACCACAAAGACTAGAGAGAACACTATGACCTATCACACCACAAAGACTGGAGAGAACACTATGACCTATCACACCACAAAGACTGGAGAGAACACTATGACCTATCACACCACAAAGACTGGAGAGAAGAACACTATGACCTATCACACCACAAAGACTGGAGAGAAGAACACTATGACCTATCACACCACAAAGACTGGAGAGAACACTATGACCTATCACACCACAAAGACTGGAGAGAACACTATGACCTATCACACCACAAAGACTGGAGAGAAGAACACTATGATCTATCACACCACAAAGACTGGAGAGAACACTATGACCTATCACACCACAAAGACTGGAGAGAACACTATGACCTATCACACCACAAAGACTGGAGAGAACACTATGACCTATTACACCACAAAGACTGGAGAGAAGAACACTATGACCTATCACACCACAAAGACTGGAGAGAAGAACACTATGACCTATCACACCACAAAGACTGGAGAGAACACTATGACCTATCACACCACAAAGACTGGAGAGAACACTATGACCTATCACACCACAAAGACTGGAGAGAACACTATGACCTATTACACCACAAAGACTGGAGAGAAGAACACTATGACCTATTACACCACAAAGACTGCAGAGAAGAACACTATGACCTATTACACCACAAAGACTGGAGAGAACACTATGACCTATCACACCACAAAGACTGGAGAGAACACTATGACCTATCACACCACAAACACTGGAGAGAAGAACACTATGACCTATCACACCACAAAGACTGGAGAGAAGAACACTATGACCTATCACACCACAAAGACTGGAGAGAAGAACACTATGACCTATCACACCACAAAGACGAGAGAAGAACACTATGATCTATCACACCACAAAGACTGGAGAGAACACTATGACCTATTACACCACAAAGACTGGAGAGAACACTATGACCTATCACACCACAAAGACTGGAGAGAACACTATGACCTATTACACCACAAAGACTGGAGAGAACACTATGACCTATCACACCACCACAAAGACTGGAGAGAACACTATGACCTATCACACCACAAAGACTGGAGAGAACACTATGACCTATCACACCACAAAGACTGGAGAGAAGAACACTATGACCTATCACACCACAAAGACTGGAGAGAAGAACACTATGACCTATCACACCACAAAGACTGGAGAGAACACTATGGCCTATCACACCACAAAGACTGGAGAGAAGAACACTATGACCTATCACACCACAAAGACTGGAGAGAACACTATGACCTATCACACCACAAAGACTGGAGAGAACACTATGACCTATTACACCACAAAGACTGGAGAGAACACTATGACCTATCACACCACAAAGACTGGAGAGAACACTATGACCTATTACACCACAAAGACTAGAGAGAACACTATGACCTATCACACCACAAAGACTGGAAAGAACACTATGACCTATCACACCACAAAGACTGGAGAGAACACTATGACCTATTACACCACAAAGACTGGAGAGAAGAACACTATGACCTATTACACCACAAAGACTGGAGAGAACACTATGACCTATCACACCACAAAGACTGGAGAGAACACTATGACCTATCACACCACAAAGACTGGAGAGAACACTATGACCTATCACACCACAAAGACTGGAGAGAAGAACACTATGACCTATCACACCACAAAGACTGGAGAGAAGAACACTATGACCTATCACACCACAAAGACTGGAGAGAACACTATGATCTATCACACCACAAAGACTGGAGAGAACACTATGACCTATCACACCACAAAGACTGGAGAGGACACTATGACCTATCACACCACAAAGACTGGAGAGAACACTATGACCTATCACACCACAAAGACTGGAGAGAACACTATGATCTATCACACCACAAAGACTGGAGAGAACACTATGATCTATTACACCACAAAGACTGGAGAGAAGAACACTATGACCTATCACACCACAAAGACTGGAGAGAACACTATGACCTATCACACCACAAAGACTGGAGAGAACACTATGATCTATCACACCACAAAGACTGGAGAGAACACTATGACCTATTACACCACAAAGACTGGAGAGAAGAACACTATGACCTATCACACCACAAAGACTGGAGAGAACACTATGACCTATCACACCACAAAGACTGGAGAGAACACTATGATCTATCACACCACAAAGACTGGAGAGAACACTATGACCTATCACACCACAAAGACTGGAGAGAAGAACACTATGACCTATTACACCACAAAGACTGGAGAGAACACTATGACCTATCACACCACAAAGACTGGAGAGAACACTATGACCTATCACACCACAAAGACTGGAGAGAACACTATGACCTATTACACCACAAAGACTGGAGAGAAGAACACTATGACCTATCACACCACAAAGACTGGAGAGAAGAACACTATGACCTATCACACCACAAAGACTGGAGAGAAGAACACTATGGCCTATCACACCACAAAGACTGGAGAGAAGAACACTATGACCTATCACACCACAAAGACTGGAGAGAACACTATGACCTATCACACCACAAAGACTGGAGAGAACACTATGACCTATCACACCACAAAGACTGGAGAGAACACTATGACCTATCACACCACAAAGACTGCAGAGAAGAACACTATGACCTATCACACCACAAAGACTGGAGAGAACACCATGACCTATCACACCACAAAGACTGGAGAGAACACTATGACCTATCACACCACAAAGACTGGAGAGAAGAACACTATGACCTATCACACCACAAAGACTGGAGAGAAGAACACTATGACCTATCACACCACAAAGACTGGAGAGAAGAACACTATGACCTATCACACCACAAAGACTGGAGAGAACACTATGACCTATCACACCACAAAGACTGGACAGGACACTATGACCTATCACACCACAAAGACTGGAGAGAACACTATGACCTATCACACCACAAAGACTGGAGAGAACACTATGACCTATCACACCACAAAGACTGGAGAGAACACTATGACCTATTACACCACAAAGACTGCAGAGAAGAACACTATGACCTATTACACCACAAAGACTGGAGAGAACACTATGACCTATCACACCACAAAGACTGGAGAGAACACTATGACCTATCACACCACAAAGACTGGAGAGAACACTATGACCTATCACACCACAAAGACTGGAGAGAACACTATGGCCTATTACACCACAAAGACTGGAGAGAAGAACACTATGACCTATTACACCACAAAGACTGGAGAGAAGAACACTATGACCTATCACACCACAAAGACTGGAGAGAAGAACACTATGACCTATCACACCACAAAGACTGGAGAGAGGAACACTATGACCTATCACACCACAAAGACTGGAGAGAACACTATGACCTATCACACCACAAAGACTGCAGAGAAGAACACTATGACCTATCACACCACAAAGACTGGAGAGAACACTATGACCTATTACACCACAAAGACTGGAGAGAAGAACACTATGACCTATCACACCACAAAGACTGGAGAGAACACTATGACCTATCACACCACAAAGACTGGAGAGAACACTATGGCCTATTACACCACAAAGACTGGAGAGAAGAACACTATGACCTATCACACCACAAAGACTGGAGAGAAGAACACTATGACCTATCACACCACAAAGACTGGAGAGAAGAACACTATGACCTATCACACCACAAAGACTGCAGAGAAGAACACTATGACCTATCACACCACAAAGACTGGAGAGAACACTATGACCTATCACACCACAAAGACTGGAGAGAACACTATGGCCTATTACACCACAAAGACTGGAGAGAAGAACACTATGACCTATCACACCACAAAGACTGGAGAGAAGAACACTATGACCTATCACACCACAAAGACTGGAGAGAAGAACACTATGACCTATCACACCACAAAGACTGGAGAGAACACTATGACCTATCACACCACAAAGACTGGAGAGAAGAACACTATGACCTATTACACCACAAAGACTGGAGAGAACACTATGACCTATCACACCACAAAGACTGGAGAGAACACTATGATCTATCACACCACAAAGACTGGAGAGAACACTATGACCTATCACACCACAAAGACTGGAGAGAACACTATGACCTATCACACCACAAAGACTGGAGAGAACACTATGACCTATCACACCACAAAGACTGGAGAGAACACTATGACCTATTACACCACAAAGACTGGAGAGAACACTATGACCTATCACACCACAAAGACTGGAGAGAAGAACACTATGACCTATCACACCACAAAGACTGGAGAGAACACTATGACCTATCACACCACAAAGACTGGAGAGAACACTATGACCTATCACACCACAAAGACTGGAGAGAACACTATGACCTATCACACCACAAAGACTGGAGAGAACACTATGACCTATCACACCACAAAGACTGGAGAGAACACTATGACCTATCACACCACAAAGACTGGAGAGAACACTATGACCTATCACACCACAAAGACTGGAGAGAAGAACACTATGACCTATCACACCACAAAGACTGGAGAGAAGAACACTATGACCTATCACACCACAAAGACTGGAGAGAACACTATGATCTATCACACCACAAAGACTGGAGAGAACACTATGACCTATCACACCACAAAGACTGGAGAGAACACTATGACCTATCACACCACAAAGACTGGAGAGAACACTATGACCTATCACACCACAAAGACTGGAGAGAAGAACACTATGACCTATCACACCACAAAGACTGGAGAGAAGAACACTATGACCTATCACACCACAAAGACTGGAGAGAACACTATGACCTATCACACCACAAAGACTGGAGAGAACACTATGACCTATCACACCACAAAGACTGGAGAGAACACTATGACCTATCACACCACAAAGACTGGAGAGAACACTATGACCTATTACACCACAAAGACTGGAGAGAACACTATGACCTATCACACCACAAAGACTGGAGAGAAGAACACTATGACCTATCACACCACAAAGACTGGAGAGAACACTATGACCTATCACACCACAAAGACTGGAGAGAACACTATGACCTATCACACCACAAAGACTGGAGAGAAGAACACTATGACCTATCACACCACAAAGACTGGAGAGAACACTATGACCTATCACACCACAAAGACTGGAGAGAACACTATGACCTATCACACCACAAAGACTGGAGAGAAGAACACTATGACCTATCACACCACAAAGACTGGAGAGAACACTATGACCTATTACACCACAAAGACTGGAGAGAAGAACACTATGACCTATCACACCACAAAGACTGGAGAGAACACTATGACCTATCACACCACAAAGACTGGAGAGAACACTATGACCTATCACACCACAAAGACTGGAGAGAACACTATGATCTATCACACCACAAAGACTGGAGAGAAGAACACTATGACCTATCACACCACAAAGACTGGAGAGAACACTATGACCTATTACACCACAAAGACTGGAGAGAAGAACACTATGACCTATCACACCACAAAGACTGGAGAGAAGAACACTATGACCTATCACACCACAAAGACTGGAGAGAACACTATGACCTATCACACCACAAAGACTGGAGAGAAGAACACTATGACCTATCACACCACAAAGACTGGAGAGAACACTATGACCTATTACACCACAAACACTGGAGAGAACACTATGACCTATCACACCACAAAGACTGGAGAGAACACTATGACCTATCACACCACAAAGACTGGAGAGAACACTATGACCTATCACACCACAAAGACTGGAGAGAACACTATGACCTATCACACCACAAAGACTGGAGAGAACACTATGACCTATCACACCACAAAGACTGGAGAGAAGAACACTATGACCTATCACACCACAAAGACTGGAGAGAACACTATGACCTATCACACCACAAAGACTGGAGAGAAGAACACTATGACCTATCACACCACAAAGACTGGAGAGAACACTATGACCTATCACACCACAAAGACTGGAGAGAACACTATGACCTATCACACCACAAAGACTGGAGAGAACACTATGACCTATCACACCACAAAGACTGGAGAGAACACTATGACCTATCACACCACAAAGACTGGAGAGAAGAACACTATGATCTATCACACCACAAAGACTGGAGAGAAGAACACTATGACCTATCACACCACAAAGACTGGAGAGAAGAACACTATGACCTATCACACCACAAAGACTGGAGAGAAGAACACTATGACCTATCACACCACAAAGACTGGAGAGAAGAACACTATGACCTATCACACCACAAAGACTGGAGAGAAGAACACTATGACCTATCACACCACAAAGACTGGAGAGAAGAACACTATGACCTATCACACCACAAAGACTGCAGAGAAGAACACTATGACCTATCACACCACAAAGACTGGAGAGAACACTATGACCTATCACACCACAAAGACTGGAGAGAACACTATGACCTATCACACCACAAAGACTGGAGAGAAGAACACTATGACCTATCACACCACAAAGACTGGAGAGAACACTATGACCTATCACACCACAAAGACTGGAGAGAACACTATGACCTATCACACCACAAAGACTGGAGAGAAGAACACTATGATCTATCACACCACAAAGACTGGAGAGAAGAACACTATGACCTATCACACCACAAAGACTGGAGAGAAGAACACTATGACCTATCACACCACAAAGACTGGAGAGAAGAACACTATGACCTATCACACCACAAAGACTGGAGAGAAGAACACTATGACCTATCACACCACAAAGACTGGAGAGAAGAACACTATGACCTATCACACCACAAAGACTGGAGAGAAGAACACTATGACCTATCACACCACAAAGACTGGAGAGAAGAACACTATGACCTATCACACCACAAAGACTGCAGAGAAGAACACTATGACCTATTACACCACAAAGACTGGAGAGAAGAACACTATGATCTATAACACCACAAAGACTGGAGAGAAGAACACTATGACCTATCACACCACAAAGACTGGAGAGAAGAACACTATGACCTATCACACCACAAAGACTGCAGAGAAGAACACTATGACCTATTACACCACAAAGACTGGAGAGAAGAACACTATGACCTATTACACCACAAAGACTGGAGAGAAGAACACTATGACCTATCACACCACAAAGACTGGAGAGAACACTATGACCTATCACACCACAAAGACTGGAGAGAACACTATGACCTATCACACCACAAAGACTGGAGAGAAGAACACTATGACCTATCACACCACAAAGACTGGAGAGAAGAACACTATGACCTATCACACCACAAAGACTGGAGAGAACACTATGACCTATCACACCACAAAGACTGGAGAGAACACTATGAGCTATCACACCACAAAGACTGGAGAGAAGAACACTATGACCTATCACACCACAAAGACTGGAGAGAACACTATGACCTATCACACCACAAAGACTGGAGAGAACACTATGACCTATCACACCACAAAGACTGGAGAGAAGAACACTATGACCTAATCACACCACAAAGACTGGAGAGAACACTATGACCTATCACACCACAAAGACTGGAGAGAACACTATGACCTATCACACCACAAAGACTGGAGAGAAGAACACTATGACCTATCACACCACAAAGACTGGAGAGAACACTATGACCTATTACACCACAAACACTGGAGAGAACACTATGACCTATCACACCACAAAGACTGGAGAGAAGAACACTATGACCTATCACACCACAAAGACTGGAGAGAACACTATGACCTATCACACCACAAAGACTGGAGAGAAGAACACTATGACCTATCACACCACAAAGACTGGAGAGAAGAACACTATGACCTATCACACCACAAAGACTGGAGAGAACACTATGACCTATCACACCACAAAGACTGGAGAGAACACTATGGCCTATCACACCACAAAGACTGGAGAGAAGAACACTATGACCTATCACACCACCACAAAGACTGGAGAGAACACTATGACCTATCACACCACAAAGACTGGAGAGAACACTATGACCTATTACACCACAAAGACTAGAGAGAACACTATGACCTATCACACCACAAAGACTGGAGAGAAGAACACTATGACCTATCACACCACAAAGACTGGAGAGAAGAACACTATGACCTATCACACCACAAAGACTGGAGAGAACACTATGACCTATTACACCACAAAGACTGGAGAGAAGAACACTATGACCTATCACACCACAAAGACTGGAGAGAAGAACACTATGACCTATCACACCACAAAGACTGGAGAGAACACTATGACCTATCACACCACAAAGACTGGAGAGAACACTATGACCTATCACACCACAAAGACTGGAGAGAACACTATGGCCTATCACACCACAAAGACTGGAGAGAAGAACACTATGACCTATCACACCACAAAGACTGGAGAGAACACTATGGCCTATCACACCACAAAGACTGGAGAGAACACTATGATCTATCACACCACAAAGACTGGAGAGAACACTATGACCTATCACACCACAAAGACTGGAGAGAACACTATGACCTATCACACCACAAAGACTGGAGAGAACACTATGACCTATCACACCACAAAGACTGGAGAGAACACTATGATCTATCACACCACAAAGACTGGAGAGAAGAACACTATGACCTATCACACCACAAAGACTGGAGAGAACACTATGGCCTATCACACCACAAAGACTGGAGAGAAGAACACTATGACCTATCACACCACAAAGACTGGAGAGAACACTATGGCCTATCACACCACAAAGACTGGAGAGAAGAACACTATGACCTATCACACCACCACAAAGACTGGAGAGAACACTATGACCTATCACACCACAAAGACTGGAGAGAACACTATGACCTATTACACCACAAAGACTAGAGAGAACACTATGACCTATCACACCACAAAGACTGGAGAGAACACTATGACCTATTACACCACAAAGACTAGAGAGAACACTATGACCTATCACACCACAAAGACTGGAGAGAAGAACACTATGACCTATCACACCACAAAGACTGGAGAGAAGAACACTATGACCTATCACACCACAAAGACTGGAGAGAACACTATGACCTATCACACCACAAAGACTGGAGAGAACACTATGACCTATCACACCACAAACACTGGAGAGAAGAACACTATGACCTATCACACCACAAAGACTGGAGAGAACACTATGACCTATCACACCACAAAGACTGGAGAGAAGAACACTATGACCTATCACACCACAAAGACTGGAGAGAAGAACACTATGACCTATCACACCACAAAGACTGGAGAGAACACTATGACCTATCACACCACAAACACTGGAGAGAAGAACACTATGACCTATCACACCACAAAGACTGGAGAGAAGAACACTATGACCTATCACACCACAAAGACTGGAGAGAACACTATGACCTATTACACCACAAAGACTGGAGGGAAGAACACTATGACCTATCACACCACAAAGACTGGAGAGAAGAACACTATGACCTATCACACCACAAAGACTGGAGAGAACACTATGACCTATCACACCACAAAGACTGGAGAGAAGAACACTATGACCTATCACACCACAAAGACTGGAGAGAACACTATGACCTATTACACCACAAAGACTGGAGAGAACACTATGACCTATCACACCACAAAGACTGGAGAGAACACTATGACCTATCACACCACAAAGACTGGAGAGAACACTATGACCTATTACACCACAAAGACTGGAGAGAAGAACACTATGACCTATCACACCACAAAGACTGGAGAGAAGAACACTATGACCTATCACACCACAAAGACTGGAGAGAACACTATGATCTATCACACCACAAAGACTGGAGAGAACACTATGACCTATCACACCACAAAGACTGGAGAGAACACTATGACCTATCACACCACAAAGACTGGAGAGAAGAACACTATGACCTATCACACCACAAAGACTGGAGAGAACACTATGACCTATCACACCACAAAGACTGGAGAGAACACTATGACCTATTACACCACAAAGACTGGAGAGAACACTATGATCTATCATACCACAAAGACTGGAGAGAAGAACACTATGACCTATTACACCACAAAGACTGGAGAGAAGAACACTATGACCTATCACACCACAAAGACTGGAGAGAACACTATGATCTATCACACCACAAAGACTGGAGAGAACACTATGACCTATCACACCACAAAGACTGGAGAGAACACTATGACCTATCACACCACAAAGACTGGAGAGAACACTATGACCTATTACACCACAAAGACTGGAGAGAACACTATGATCTATCACACCACAAAGACTGGAGAGAAGAACACTATGACCTATCACACCACAAAGACTGGAGAGAAGAACACTATGACCTATCACACCACAAAGACTGGAGAGAAGAACACTATGACCTATTACACCACAAAGACTGGAGAGAACACTATGACCTATCATACCACAAAGACTGGAGAGAACACTATGACCTATCACACCACAAAGACTGGAGAGAAGAACACTATGACCTATCACACCACAAAGACTGGAGAGAAGAACACTATGACCTATCACACCACAAAGACTGGAGAGAACACTATGACCTATTACACCACAAAGACTGGAGAGAAGAACACTATGACCTATCACACCACAAAGACTGGAGAGAACACTATGACCTATCACACCACAAAGACTGGAGAGAAGAACACTATGACCTATCACACCACAAAGACTGGAGAGAAGAACACTATGACCTATCACACCACAAAGACTGGAGAGAAGAACACTATGACCTATCACACCACAAAGACTGGAGAGAACACTATGACCTATCACACCACAAAGACTGGAGAGAAGAACACTATGACCTATCACACCACAAAGACTGGAGAGAACACTATGACCCATCACACCACAAAGACTGGAGAGAAGAACACTATGACCTATCACACCACAAAGACTGGAGAGAACACTATGATCTATCACACCACAAAGACTGGAGAGAACACTATGACCTATCACACCACAAAGACTGGAGAGAACACTATGACCTATCACACCACAAAGACTGGAGAGAAGAACACTATGACCTATCACACCACAAAGACTGGAGAGAACACTATGACCTATCACACCACAAAGACTGGAGAGAACACTATGACCTATCACACCACAAAGACTGGAGAGAACACTATGACCTATTACACCACAAAGACTGGAGAGAACACTATGATCTATCACACCACAAAGACTGGAGAGAAGAACACTATGACCTATCACACCACAAAGACTGGAGAGAAGAACACTATGACCTATCACACCACAAAGACTGGAGAGAAGAACACTATGACCTATTACACCACAAAGACTGGAGAGAACACTATGACCTATCATACCACAAAGACTGGAGAGAACACTATGACCTATCACACCACAAAGACTGGAGAGAAGAACACTATGACCTATCACACCACAAAGACTGGAGAGAAGAACACTATGACCTATCACACCACAAAGACTGGAGAGAACACTATGACCTATTACACCACAAAGACTGGAGAGAAGAACACTATGACCTATCACACCACAAAGACTGGAGAGAAGAACACTATGACCTATCACACCACAAAGACTGGAGAGAACACTATGACCTATCACACCACAAAGACTGGAGAGAACACTATGGCCTATCACACCACAAAGACTGGAGAGAAGAACACTATGACCTATCACACCACAAAGACTGGAGAGAACACTATGATCTATCACACCACAAAGACTGGAGAGAAGAACACTATGACCTATCACACCACAAAGACTGGAGAGAAGAACACTATGACCTATCACACCACAAAGACTGGAGAGAACACTATGATCTATCACACCACAAAGACTGGAGAGAACACTATGACCTATCACACCACAAAGACTGGAGAGAACACTATGGCCTATCACACCACAAAGACTGGAGAGAAGAACACTATGACCTATCACACCACAAAGACTGGAGAGAACACTATGACCTATCACACCACAAAGACTGGAGAGAACACTATGGCCTATCACACCACAAAGACTGGAGAGAAGAACACTATGACCTATCACACCACAAAGACTGGAGAGAACACTATGATCTATCACACCACAAAGACTGGAGAGAAGAACACTATGACCTATCACACCACAAAGACTGGAGAGAAGAACACTATGACCTATTACACCACAAAGACTGGAGAGAACACTATGACCTATCACACCACAAAGACTGGAGAGAACACTATGACCTATCACACCACAAAGACTGGAGAGAACACTATGATCTATCACACCACAAAGACTGGAGAGAAGAACACTATGACCTATCACACCACAAAGACTGGAGAGAAGAACACTATGACCTATCACACCACAAACACTGGAGAGAAGAACACTATGACCTATCACACCACAAAGACTGGAGAGAAGAACACTATGACCTATCACACCACAAAGACTGGAGAGAAGAACACTATGACCTATCACACCACAAAGACTGGAGAGAGGAACACTATGACCTATCACACCACAAACACTGGAGAGAAGAACACTATGACCTATCACACCACAAACACTGGAGAGAAGAACACTATGACCTATCACACCACAAAGACTGGAGAGAAGAACACTATGACCTATCACACCACAAAGACTGGAGAGAACACTATGACCTATCACACCACAAAGACTGGAGAGAAGAACACTATGACCTATCACACCACAAAGACTGGAGAGAACACTATGACCTATCACACCACAAAGACTGGAGAGAACACTATGACCTATCACACCACAAAGACTGGAGAGAACACTATGATCTATCACACCACAAAGACTGGAGAGAAGAACACTATGACCTATCACACCACAAAGACTGGAGAGAACACTATGATCTATCACACCACAAAGACTGGAGAGAAGAACACTATGACCTATCACACCACAAAGACTGGAGAGAAGAACACTATGACCTATCACACCACAAAGACTGGAGAGAACACTATGATCTATCACACCACAAAGACTGGAGAGAAGAACACTATGACCTATCACACCACAAAGACTGGAGAGAAGAACACTATGACCTATCACACCACAAAGACTGGAGAGAACACTATGACCTATCACACCACAAAGACTGGAGAGAAGAACACTATGACCTATCACACCACAAAGACTGGAGAGAACACTATGACCTATCACACCACAAAGACTGGAGAGAACACTATGACCTATCACACCACAAAGACTGGAGAGAACACTATGATCTATCACACCACAAAGACTGGAGAGAAGAACACTATGACCTATCACACCACAAAGACTGGAGAGAAGAACACTATGACCTATCACACCACAAAGACTGGAGAGAACACTATGACCTATCACACCACAAAGACTGGAGAGAACACTATGACCTATCACACCACAAAGACTGGAGAGAACACTATGACCTATCACACCACAAAGACTGGAGAGAACACTATGACCTATCACACCACAAAGACTGGAGAGAACACTATGGCCTATCACACCACAAAGACTGGAGAGAACACTATGACCTATCACACCACAAAGACTGGAGAGAAGAACACTATGACCTATCACACCACAAAGACTGGAGAGAACACTATGACCTATCACACCACAAAGACTGGAGAGAACACTATGACCTATCACACCACAAAGACTGGAGAGAACACTATGGCCTATCACACCACAAAGACTGGAGAGAAGAACACTATGACCTATCACACCACCACAAAGACTGGAGAGAACACCATGACCTATCACACCACAAAGACTGGAGAGAACACTATGACCTATCACACCACAAAGACTGGAGAGAACACTATGACCTATTACACCACAAAGACTAGAGAGAACACTATGACCTATTACACCACAAAGACTGGAGAGAACACTATGACCTATTACACCACAAAGACTGGAGAGAAGAACACTATGACCTATCACACCACAAAGACTGGAGAGAACACTATGACCTATCACACCACAAAGACTAGAGAGAACACTATGACCTATCACACCACAAAGACTGGAGAGAACACTATGACCTATCACACCACAAAGACTGGAGAGAACACTATGACCTATCACACCACAAAGACTGGAGAGAACACTATGACCTATCACACCACCAAAACTGGAGAGAACACTATGACCTATCACACCACAAAGACTGGAGAGAACACTATGACCTATCACACCACAAAGACTGGAGAGAAGAACACTATGACCTATCACACCACAAAGACTGGAGAGAACACTATGGCCTATCACACCACAAAGACTGGAGAGAACACTATGACCTATCACACCACAAAGACTGGAGAGAACACTATGGCCTATCACACCACAAAGACTGGAGAGAAGAACACTATGACCTATCACACCACAAAGACTGGAGAGAACACTATGACCTATTACACCACAAAGACTGGAGAGAACACTATGACCTATCACACCACAAAGACTGGAGAGAACACTATGACCTATTACACCACAAAGACTGAGAGAGAACACTATGACCTATCACACCACAAAGACTGGAGAGAACACTATGACCTATCACACCACAAAGACTGGAGAGAACACTATGACCTATCACACCACAAAGACTGGAGAGAAGAACACTATGACCTATTACACCACAAAGACTGGAGAGAACACTATGACCTATCACACCACAAAGACTGGAGAGAACACTATGACCTATCACACCACAAAGACTGGAGAGAACACTATGACCTATCACACCACAAAGACTGGAGAGAAGAACACTATGACCTATCACACCACAAAGACTGGAGAGAAGAACACTATGACCTATCACACCACAAAGACTGGAGAGAACACTATGACCTATCACACCACAAAGACTGGAGAGAACACTATGATCTATCACACCACAAAGACTGGAGAGAACACTATGACCTATCACACCACAAAGACTGCAGAGAAGAACACTATGACCTATCACACCACAAAGACTGGAGAGAACACCATGACCTATCACACCACAAAGACTGGAGAGAACACTATGACCTATCACACCACAAAGACTGGAGAGAAGAACACTATGACCTATCACACCACAAAGACTGGAGAGAAGAACACTATGACCTATCACACCACAAAGACTGGAGAGAAGAACACTATGACCTATCACACCACAAAGACTGGAGAGAACACTATGACCTATCACACCACAAAGACTGGACAGGACACTATGACCTATCACACCACAAAGACTGGAGAGAACACTA
>JBBDGP010005645.1:0-101102 GCA_037952835.1 Lithobates septentrionalis
CTGTCCCACCAATGCCTTGTCCTGGGCCATGTCCTGGCATCACAGCATCAACCTTATCTGAGTTACTGCGCATGCACTATAAGGCATTGATTGTGGGGTTCAGCACTGTGAGGGAGAGTGATCCCTATATATTTAAAGGTGAGGTATGGGTGGGACAAACTCAGAAGGTGGATGTGATGCACAGTCCCTGCCTATTTAGAGGCGGGGTTTGGATGGAACCAACTAAAAAGTGGGTGTGATTTGTGTGGAGGAAATGCAGACCATGGTTGGGATTTACAGTGTACCGGTAACTGTCTCAGATTTGCAAGGATAGTCCTACATCTTGGTCCCCCTGTCCCACCAATGCCTTGTCCTGGGCCATGTCTCTGGATCACAGCATCAACCTTATCTGAGTTACTGCACATAATCTATAAGGCATTGATTTTGGGGGTGTGGGGCCACAAGGGAGTGCTCCCTACATATTTAGAGGTGGGGTCTGGGTGGGGCCAACTCAGAAATTGGCCCTTATGGGCAGGTCCTTCATATTTAGAGATGGGGTCTGGGTGGGGCCAACTCAGAAATTGGACATGATGGGCAGTCCCTACATATTAAGAGGTGGGGTTTGGACGGGAATCAAACATAAAAAGTGGATGTGATTTGGGTGGAGAAAGTGTGGACCGTGATTGGGGTTTACAGTGTTCCCGAGATTCAGACATAATGTTGGAAAATACACTTTAAGTGGTAAAACGCAATGCTGAGGCATCCATAATCCATATTCACATCTACATCAACGTTCTCCTTGTGCCACCATTTTTACAATAAACAGTAAAATACAATTAATTGCTCCACAGCTGCCACTGTTCTGATGGGCCTAACCAACCAAAAGGCAAAAAGTGATTAAAGAGAGAAAACAATCTGCCACTCACAAGCAAACTGGAGGTTAGCCTCGCGGCTGAGGATGGTCCCCACCATATTGGTGGCTTCACATTGGAAAATGCCGACATCTCGATCCCGATCCGGAGTATTGATGATTAAACTTCTGTCGAGAACCCGGTATCGGTAATCCTGGGCTTCATCCAGAAGGGTGCCGTTCACTCTCCACCTGCAGATATCACAGAACATACAGAGGTCAGGAGTCTCTAAATCAGCTCAGCCAACCAAGAGGATCAAAAGTGAACCTGTGTAGGCTGACCGCATTACCCCTTAATCCCATATGATTCAGGCGAGAGCCACAAAGGGTTTTTAAACTCAGATGTTTGACAAGGAAATCAACCACCGCTACTCAAGACGAAAGGTTGGAAAGTTTATTTAGAAGAGAAGAGTTTAGGGTGGAGGCCCTCAGACAAGGCAAGTGTCCAGCTAAGGACCTGACCCTGACCTCTTTATCAATAGGGGAGGATTTTATGCTCCACTACTGGACCTAACAAAACATAAATATTTTATATATTAACTCGTTCTCAAGACATTGCATAAGCAACACACTGAGAATTATTAGAGACATTACTTTCTGTTATTTTGGAACACCAGGGATGCACCGGTACCATTTTTTTTTTTATGAGTACCGATACTTTTTTTTAGTACTGGCCGATACCGGAGGTTATTGATTCTTTTATATCAGTGAAATAATCTCCAAAACACGAAACTGATTATTGGCACTGTTGCAGATTTATGAACAATTGTTGAAAGATTCGTCTTATGAAATAGAATAAAACTCCAGAAAAAAAAATTAAAAACATGAAAGACATGTAAGTGATTATTTTTTAACATGTCAAAGAATTCTGCTCAGCCAGTCTTGCGATGCAAACTCTACTGCCAGGCAGCGAAAGGAAGAAGGTGACGCCATTATCTTGTGCTTTAGTTCTACAGTCTCCTGGTCTGCCAGTCAAGGTATGATGTCATGGAGGGTGGGACAGACCAAGAGTCTCCTGGCTTATCAGTCAAGGTATGATGTCATGAGGGGTGGGACAGACAAAGGGTCCCCTGGCCTGTCAGTCAAGGCATGATGTCATGAAGCCTGGGACAGACCAAGGGGCTTCTGGCTTGCCAGTCAAGGTATGCTGTCATGGAGGGTGGGACAGACAAAAAGTGTCCTGGGATGCCAGTCAAGGTGTGATGTCATGATGGGTGGGACAGACCCAAGGTCTCCTGGCTTGTCAATCAAGGTATGATGTCATGGTGGGTGGGACAAAGCAAAAGTCTTCTGGCCTGTAATCCAAGGTATGATGTCATGGTGGGTGGGTCACACAGTCAGACAGGGAGTCTCCTGGTCTGTCAGTCAAGGTATGATGTCATAGTGGGCAATACAGACCCGGAGTGTCCTGACCCATGAATCAATGTGAATCTGTATCCATTTGGTGATGTGCATTAAAACACACAAATGTAAATGGGCCCTCTAGTGTTCGTTCACATCAGCAGCCGGACTGAATGCACAGTTGCTGGGGGTGTGCTGGGAGGGACAGTGCAGATGCGCCAATCCAGATGCATTGTTTTTTTCCCAAACTTTATTGAAATGTCACAAAGTGATGGTGGAATGCACGCCATGGTTTTTCTCAGCACACACCATCACAGCACGGTGGTGTGAACTGGCATGATAGGTAACAACACGTTTTGCCATGTTTTGCATTACGACTGCCCTGTATCCGACTTTGGCATGCGACTTGTGCTCTGATGATCTTGAAGGCGAACTCCACGCCAAATTTTTAAAATAAAAATGGCATGGGTACCCCCTCCAAGAGCATACCAGGCCCTTCGGTCTGGTATTGATTTTAAGGGGAACACCCACGCTGAAAATTTCGGTGTGGGGTCCCCCCCAAAATCCATACCAGACCCTTATCTGAGCACAAAGCCTGGCAGGTCAGGAAATGGGGTGGGGACGAGCAAGCGCCCCCTCCCCAAACCGTACCAGGCCGCATGCCCTCAACATAGGTGGGTGGGTGCTTTGGGGGCAGGGGGGGCACTGCACCCCCCACCCCAAAGCACTTTGTCCCCATGTTGATGAGGACAAAGGCCTCTTCCCGGCAACCCTGGCCATTGGTTGTTGGGGCAGAAAGCTTATCGGAATCTGGAAGCCCCCTTTAACAAGGTCTTTGTGAGTGAGTATGGTGTACATTGTACCCCTACCCATTCACCTAAAAAAAAAGTGTTAAAAACAAAACACAGTACACAGGTTTTTAAAGTAATTTATTAGGCAGCTCCGGCGTCTCTTCCAACTTCTCCCCTCTCCGGCTCTTCTCCCTGCTCCGCTGATGTCTTATAGCCTTCTCCGATTCTTCTCCCTCTGTCCGCTATCTTCTCGCTCTTTTGCTGTTTTTTTTGCCTGGTCTTCTCCGCTGTCTTCTCCCTCTGTTCTTCTTCCAATGTTGACTCAACATTCTCTCCCGCTCTAATGCTGGGTTCGTGGTGTGCCACTACTTATATTGGTGTGGGGCGGGGTCACTGGAGGCCCGCCCCTTATGATGCCACCGCCCATCATGCCCCGGGCTGTGACGTCATAATATAAGTAGTGGCCAATATAGACGCCAATATAAGTAGTGGCACACCGCGCACCCAGCATTAGAGCGGGAGAGAGCGTCGAGTCAACATCGGAGGAAGTACAGAGGGAGAAGGCAGTGGAGAAGACCTGGCAGAAGACAGCGGACAGAGGGAGAAGAACCGGGAGAGGGCTAGAAGACATCAGCGGAGGAGGCAGAAGAGCCAGGGAGGGGAGAAGAAGTCGGAAGAGACCCCGGAGCTGCCTAATAAATTACTTTACAAATCTGTGTACTTTGTTTTATTTTTGACACTTTTTTAGGTGAATGGGTAGGGGTACATTGTACCAGATGCTCATTCACATAGGGTGGGGGACAGAGCTCTGGGGGGCCCTTTGTTAGAGGGGGCTTCCAGATTCTGATAATCACCCCGCCCACAGACCCCGACAACCAACGGCCAGGGTTGTCGGGAAGAGGCCCCTGTCCTCATCAACATGGGGACAAGCTGCTTTGCAGTGAGGGGGCCCCCATGTTGAGGGCATGCGGCCTGGTACGGTTCAGGAGGGGGGGTGCTCGCTCGTCTCCACCCCTTTCCTTTTTTTCGGCGTGGGGGTTTCCCTTAAAATCCATGCCAGACAGAAGGGCCTGGTATGTTCTTGGAGGGGGAACCCATGCGTTTTTTTTTTTTACATTGTGCGTGGAGTTCCCCCTAAGGATTCATACCAGACAGTACCTGGTATTGCTGGGGATCAAATTCGCATCCCTGTTCATTGAAGTCGGACTTCAAGTAGCAGGGCAAAGTCGGATCCACAGTCGAAATAGTGGCCGCGAAATTGTGGCAAAATCGTGCAACTTTGAAGTCACACAAGTATGAAAGGGGCCTAAGGACCCCGGGTTTTATTGTGCCCACAATGTCTGTACAACCCAGGGCAGGTACCTACCGTGTGGCAGGTTTGGGGTGGCCCTGAGCCTCGCACACCAGCCGCAGCGTCCGATCTTCGGAGTCCAGAGGAAAGACGATATTGGATGGCTCCTGGGTGAACACCGGGCCCTGCAGAGTCAGCTCATCTGCAAAGACAAAGGGGAACAATTTTAATTTTCACGTTAATATTGCACAGACAGAACACATCCCCCGCAGAGACATATCAGTTATTACAGTGGGAGGAGGGGCGGCGGTAATATGGCGACTCGGCCCCGCAGCGCCGCGACCCCCGGACCTCTCTGCAGGAAGCCCATAGACATCTCCTGCGGTGTGAAGGTGGTGGAAGAATTGTGCATTTGCACATTGGATAAAATGTGTTGCGTCTCCACATATTTCCCAGTCTGCAAATTTCCAGATTTCATCTCTTCTCGTCCCGGCGGCGGCGGCGAGCAGAAGAGCGCGTCTGCTTACGCTGAATAACTAATTCCCGGGGACCAGGTGTCTTAATGAGGATTTCAAAAACAAAGAAAATATCATCTTCCAATTTAGCACAGGCATGCAAAAAAAAAATTAAGCGGCTTAGCGAAGGAATACTTTAAAGGAGACCGGCGGCCAGAGAACCCTGGAGGGTGCCAATCCTCTCCTATGGAAAATACCCGTTTCCTGGCTCCCCCGATGATGTCATTGCTTCAGTGCTTTCTGAGCCACTCACCTGGGAGGAGTTCTGGTGTGACTTTTAATGACTTTTAATGTGCAAATGTTTGTTTATTTTATTTTTTTGGCTTCAAATCTGGTCTGAGGAGTAAATTATCAGTGAGAATAAAATGCAGGAAAAGTGGGCGGAGAGTTAAATAAAAAATCTACTTTAAAAAAGTCAGTGGAAAAAATTTCCGAAGTCTCCGTACGGCAGCGTTTCTTAGCGGAGGTACCACGGCAGCCGGGTGTGCCGTCTGGGGTTGTCAGGGGGGCTGCGCTAGTTTTGCACAGTGTCATGTATTCCTGTGGTGCAGGAGGGAGGGACACAGCACTATGGTGGATGCTAATTGCAGATATCCCCAACATTCAGAAGGGTGTGGAAGTCCGCCTTCATTTAGAAAGGCTCCACCTCCTGCTTACTGCTGTGAAAGGTGGGGGTGGAATGAGGACTCTGATGTGAAAGGAGGGAACAAGAAGTCTGATGTGAAAAGGGGGACCAAGTAACCTGACGTGCAAGAGGGGACTAAGGACTCTGATGTGAAAGGTGGGGAGGGACTGAGGACTCTGATGTGAAAGGTGGAGAGGGACTGAGGACTCTGATGTGAAAGGTGGGGGGGGGGGGGGACTGAGGACTCTGATGTAAAAGGGGGGGATTCAGGATACTGCTATGCAAGTGGGTACTGAGGACTCTGATGTAAAGAGGGAGACTGAGGACTCTGATGTAAAGGGGGGGCTGAGGACTCTGATGTAAAGGGGGGACTGAGGACTCTGATGTGGGGGGGACTGAGGACTCTGATGGGGGGGGGGCTGAGGACTCTGATGGGGGGGGCTGAGGACTCTGATGTGGGGGGGACTGAGGACTCTGATGGGGGGTTGAGGACTCTGATGTAAAGGGGGGACTGAGGACTCTGATGTGGGGGGGACTGAGGACTCTGATGGGGGGGGGCTGAGGACTCTGATGGGGGGGGACTGAGGACTCTGATGTGGGGGGGGGACTGAGGACTCTGATGTGGGGGGGACTGAAGACTCTGATGTGGGGGGGGACTGAGGACTCTGATGTAAAGGGGGGACTGAGGACTCTGATGTAAAGGGGGGACTGAGGACTCTGATGTAAAGGGGGGGACTGAAGACTCTGATGTGGGGGGGGGGGTATTGACCGTGAAATCTGACTCTGGACCTCCATGCACAGAGCGGCCTCCCTCCTCCTCCCCGGACTCCGTCCATCCACTTCATCACTCTGAGAGGGAGAGGGACTGAGGACTCTGATGTGAAAGGTGGGGGGGGGGGACTGAGGACTCTGATGTAAAAGGGGGGATTCAGGATACTGCTATGCAAGTGGGTACTGAGGACTCTGATGTAAAGAGGGAGACTTTACTCTGAGGGACTCTGAAGGACTCTGATGGGGGGGGGCTGAGGACTCTGATGTGGGGGGGACTGAGGACTCTGATGGGGGGGGGGCTGAGGACTCTGATGGGGGGGACTGAGGACTCTGATGGGGGGTTGAGGACTCTGATGTAAAGGGGGGACTGAGGACTCTGATGTGGGGGGGGGGAACTGAGGACTCTGATGTGGGGGGTACTGAGGACTCTGATGTAAAGAGGGAGACTGAGGACTCTGATGTAAAGGGGAGCTGAGGACTCTGATGTAAAGGGGGGACTGAGGACTCTGATGTGGGGGGACTGAGGACTCTGATGGGGGGGGGCTGAGGACTCTGATGGGGGGGGCTGAGGACTCTGATGTGGGGGGGACTGAGGACTCTGATGGGGGGGTTGAGGACTCTGATGTAAAGGGGGGACTGAGGACTCTGATGTGGGGGGGGGGGACTGAGGACTCTGATGTGGGGGGGACTGAGGACTCTGATGTGGCAGGGAATAAAGACGCTGATATGGGGGGGACTGAAGACTGTGATGTGGGGGGGGGACTGAAGACTCTGATGTGGGGGGTACTGAGGACTCTGATGTAAAGGGGGGGAATGAGGACTCTGATGCGGGTGGGACTGAAGACTCTGATGTAGGTGGGAAAGAGGACTCTGATGTAAAGGGGGGGGGGCTGAAGACTCTGATGTGAGGGGGGGACTGAGGACTCTGATGTAAAGGGGGGGAATGAGGACTCTGAGGTGGGGGGGACTGAGGACTCTGATGTGGGGGGGACTGAGGACTCTGATGTGGGGGGGACTGAGGACTCTGATGTGGGGGGGACTGAGGACTCTGATGTGGGGGGGACTGAAGACTCTGATGTGGGGGGGACTGAAGACTCTGATGTGGGGGGGGACTGAGGACTCTGATGTGGGGGGGGACTGAGGACTCTGATGTGGGGGGGGACTGAGGACTCTGATGTAAAGGGGGGACTGAGGACTCTGATGTAAAGGGGGGACTGAGGACTCTGATGTAAAGGGGGGGACTGAAGACTCTGATGTGGGGGGGGGGGGTATTGACCGTGAAATCTGACTCTGGACCTCCATGCACAGAGCGGCCTCCCTCCTCCTCCCCGGACTCCGTCCATCCACTTCATCACTCTGATTACTGCTCCGCAGGAAGGGTCAGGCCGGAGCTCCATCTCCATTCTCGGCTCCATGAATAAGTAATGGAGGAAAGTGTTTCAGGTAAATAGTTTCAGAATCCTGGGGGGGGGGGGGGAGGGGGGCGGTTGGCTCGCCAAAGTAAACTTTCAGTAAATGGTTTCCGTATTCTGCGCTGTTCTCCTCGCCATCCGCAGCCGGGCGTTTCCGCTGGCCTGACCTTTACCTCCAAGGGGCCGGAGTCCTCGTCCGGGATTGCTGCATGCGCGGAAAGATGCAATAAATATGCAAATCGCTCACTAAGCAGCTGGCCTGCCGATCCGTCTCTGCGTCCGAATGAAGATAATAATAGAATTCGACCCGAGGCTCCCCCATCGCCCCCGGCAACAGATCAATACATCGTTATGGCACTAATGGCGGTTAAGGGAAGGATTAGGCAGAAGGAGCAGCATTTGGGGTTTTCCCGATACAAGGAGGTCCGTCATTCGGAACAGCGGAACGCCAGAGCTGTGATTTCACTGCTTTCTGGGAAATTATGTTTTTTAAGAATGCGCCAAGTGAAAGCTATGAGATGACGAACCCGCTGATGGGGGAACGTGCTCAAAACAGATCCTCGTACTGTGATCCCAGCACCCCGGAGATTTGTTGTGCTTTGTGGACTTTCTAAGTGTTGGAGGAAACACCAACATTTCAAGAAATCGCCAACATTACGAGGAACCATCAACATTTCAAAGAATCGCCAAAACATTACGAGGGATCGCCAACATTTCAAAGAACCACCAACATTACGAGGGACCGCCAACATTTCAAGGAACCGCCAACATTTCAAGGAACCGCCAACATTACAAGGAACCGCCAAAATTATAAGGAACCGCCAACAATATAAAGAACCACCAACATTTGAAAGAACCACCAACAATACGAGGAACCGCCAACATTTCAAGAAATCGCCAACATTACGAGGAACCATCAACATTTCAAGCAACCGCCAACAATACGAGGAACCGCCAACATTTCAAGAAATCGCCAACATTACGAGGAACCATCAACATTTCAAGCAACCGCCAACAATACGAGGAACCGCCAACATTTCAAGAAATCGCCAACATTACGAGGAACCGCCAACATTTCAAAGAATCGCCAAAACATTACGAGGGACCGCCAACATTTCAAAGAACCACCAACATTACGAGGGACCGCCAACATTTCAAGGAACCGCCAACATTTCAAGGAACCGCCAACATTACAAGGAACCGCCAAAATTATAAGGAACCGCCAACAATATAAAGAACCACCAACATTTGAAAGAACCACCAACAATACGAGGAACCGCCAACATTTCAAGAAATCGCCAACATTACGAGGAACCAATAACATTTCATGGAACCGCCAACAATACGAGGAACTGCCAACATTTCAAAGAACCGCCAACATTTCAAGGAACCGCCAACATTACAAGGAACCGCCAAAATTATAAGGAACCGCCAACACTATAAAGAACCACCAACATTTGAAAGAACCACCAACATTACGAGGGACCGCCAACATTTCAAGAAATCGCCAACATGACGAGGAACCAATAACATTTCATGGAACCGCCAACAATACGAGGAACTGCCAACATTTCAAAGAACCTTCAACATTACGAGGGACCGCCAACATTTCAAAGAACCGCCAACATTACGAGGAACCATCAACATTTCAAGCAACCGCCAACAACACGAGGAACCGCCAACATTTCAAAGAATCGCCAAAACATTACGAGGGACCGCCAACATTTCAAAGAACTGCCAACATTACAAGGAACCGCCAACATTATAAGGAACCGCCAACACTATAAAGAACCACCAACATTTCAAAGAACCACCAACAATACGAGGAACCGCCAACATTTCAAAGAACCACCAACATTACGAGGGACCACCAACATTACGAGGGACCACCAACATTTCAAAGAACCGCCAACATTACAAGGAACCACCAACATTTCAAGGAAACACCAACATTATGAGGAACCACCAACATTTCAAGGAACCGCTAACATTATGAGGAACCGCCAACATTTCAAGGAACCGCCAACATTACGAGCAACCACCAATATTTCAAGGAACCACCAACATTCCAAGGAACCACCAACATTACGAGGAGCCACCAACATTTCAAGGAACCACCAACATTACGAGGCGCCACCAACATTTCAAGGAACCACCAACATTACGAGGAGCCACCAACATTTCAAGGAACAGCCAACATTACGAGAAGCCACCAACATTTCAAGGAACAGCCAACATTACGAGGAACCACCACCAATTCAAGGAACCACTAACATTACAAAGAACCACCACCATTTCAAGGAACAGCCAACATTACGAGGAACCACCACCATTTCAAGGAACCACTAACATTACAAAGAACCACCACCATTTCAAGGAACAGCCAACATTACGAGGAACCACCACCATTTCAAGGAACCACTAACATTACAAAGAACCACCACCATTTCAAGGAACAGCCAACATTACGAGGAACCGCTGACATTATGAGGAACTGCCAACATTTCAAGGACCTGCTGACATTATGGGGAACCTCTAACATTACAAGGAACCGCCTACATTATAAAGAACCGCCCACATTATGAGGAACCGCCAGCATTACAAGAAACCGCCAACATTATGAGGAACCGCCAACATTACAAGGAACCGCCAACATTATGAGCAACCACCAACATTACGGGGAACCGCTGACATTACGAGGAACCACTGACAATACAAGGAACTGCCAACATTACAAGGAACCGCCAACATTATGAGCAACCACCAACATTACGGGGAACCGCTGACGTTACGAGGAACCACTGACAATACAAGGAACTGCCAACATTATAAGGAACCGCCAACACTGTAGGGAACCGACAACATTACAGGGAACTGCTGACATTACAAGGAACCACTGACATTACGGGGAACCGCCAACATTACGAGGAACCGCCAACATTACGGGGAACGGCCAACATTACGGGGAACGGCAAACATTACGAGGAACCAATGACATTATGAGGAACCGCCAATATTACGAGGAACCGCTAACACTGCAGGGAACCGCCAACATTATGAGGAACCGCCAACATTATGAGGAACCGCCAACACTGCAGGGAACCGCCAACATTACAAGGAACATTACAGGGAACTGCTGACCTTACGGGGAACCGCCAACATTACGAGGAACTGCCAACATTATTAGGAACCGCCAACACTGCAGGGAACCGCCTGATTTCCGATCAGCTGGCATGATGTCCCCAGGGCGCATGTGCACAGCCTAGGAGATATCTCTCGACGGAACATACCATTTCACGGGCACAATTGAAAGCTATGCAAACAGCAGAGGGAGACCAAAGATGTCAGATTGAGCCTCGCTGTTGCGGGGTGGCTTTACAGTGTGCTGAAGGTCCGCTTTTATGCGTGTTGCAGGGCAGATTTGGTGTTGAACGGCGGGTTTTGCCTGTGTCTAAGAGCGGATTGCAACACAGCCACATCCCACCCTTCAACAGCCAGGCTCAGTCTGACAACTACGGTCTCCCTCTGCTGTTTGCATAGGTTTCAATTGTGCCTGTGAAATGGTATGTTCCGTCGAGAGATACCTCCTACGGTGTGCGCATGCGCCATGGGGACGTCAGCTGGATTTCTCTTCCATATTGCGCATACGCGGGCACTTTTCAACGGCGGGCACTATCCAATAGAACACCGGCTTTCATCAAACAGTACTCCCTGCCAGGACTTCCAATGGTGCTCTCCCAAATTCCTGCCAGGATCTCCAATGATACTTGCAAAATCCCAGCCAGGGCTTCCAATGGTACTCTCAGAAAATAAAATATCCTGCATGTATACAATGGGGGTTATTTACGAACAGCAAATCCACTCTGCACTACAAGTACATTTAGAAATTCAGTCACTGGAGATCTGAGGGGTAGATCTGAAATGAGGGGAAGCTCTGCTGATTTTATCATCCAATCACGTGCAAGCTAAAGTGCTGTTTTTTATTTTCCTTGCATGTCCCCCTCAGATCTCCAGCGACTGAACTTCCAAATGTACTTGTAGTGTAAAGTGGATTTGCCTTTTGTAAATAACACCCAATGTATTATATAATATATCCTGTATGTATACAATGTATTATATAATATATCCTGTATGTATACAATGTATTATATAATATATCCTGTATGTATATGATGTATTATATAATATATCCTATATGTATACAATGTATTATATAATATATCCTGCATGTATACAATGTATTATATAATATATCCTGCATGTATACAATGTATTATATAATGTATCCTGTATGTATACAATGTATTATATAATGTATCCTGTATGTATACAATGTATTATATAATGTATCCTGTATGTATACAATGTATTATATAATGTATCCTGTATGTATAAAATGTATTATATATTATATCCTGTATGTATACAATGTATTATAGATTATATCCTGTATGTATACAATGTATTATATATCCCTCCCTCCTAGATTGTAAGCTCTAACAAGCAGGGCCCTCTGATTCCTCCTGTATTGAATTGTATTGTACTTGTACTGTCTGCCCCATGTTGTAAAGCGCTGTGTAAACTGTCGGCGCTATATAAATCCTGTATAATAATAATATTATATCCTGCATGTATACAATGTATCTCTTTCTCCTTGCTAGAGAAGTCTGTAAAGAAAAAAAAAATCAGTGTCTGTGTAAGTGGCAGTGTAAATGTCAGCTAGTGTCAGTGCCAGTCAGTGTAAGTGGCAGTTAGTGGCAGTGTAAATGTCAGTTGGTGCCAGTGTTAGACGCAGCGTGTCAGTTAGTGTCAGTGCCAATGCCAGTCAGTGTGTCAGATAGTGTCAGTAAGCTTTAGATAAGAAAAAAAGCTTTTATATTTGGAGTCAGTGTAAATGTCAGTTGGTGTCAGTTACTGTCAGTGGCAGTTAGTGGCAGTGTGTTTAGGTAGGACAAACAAAAAACAAAATAAATAATAGAATGTGTGCTCTTGGTTTTTGACGCTACTACGGGCACAAATAACAGATAACGCCCACAAATGTGGTATCGCTGCGATCGTCAGGAGTAGGAGAATTTATTTTGCAGGTATTTTATATATATATAGCTATATATATAGCTATATATATATATATCCTCTGACCCCCCCCCCTAGATCCTCAGACCCCCCCCTAGATCCTCAGACCCCCCCTAGATCCTCAGACACCCCCCTGAGATCCTCAGACCCCCCCCCCACCGAGGTCCTCAGACCCCCGAATGAAGATTACACCTGCTGACACATTATACATTATACAGTTACAGGCGTCACATGATTGCGCCCGCGGGGCGAGGAGCTGCAGGAAGAGCGGGTGATGAAACACTTGGCAGGAGTGTCACCTGTACGGGGTGAGGCTTCCTGGCCTCCTGGGGGGGGGAGAGAAACATGCGATAATTGCACCTCTGGGCCTGAGATATCGCTCCCCCCTCCCCCCCCCCCGGGACAAGTTGTTTTGAAGTGGAAAGACGAAGAAAGATATTGTAACAGCTGGAAGGATGAGGCAGCGATGAGAGAGACAACCATAAGAAGAGATAGGAGGACATGGGGGGGGGGGGGGGTCAGAGTGTTGGGGGCTCCTTGTAGATGTGCAGTTGATGGACATTAAAAATGCATGGTTGAGCCGTGTTTTTAGCACCCCCCCAACTGTCCCCCCCCAAAGGCAGCCTGTGAAAAAAACGATCGCTCCTGTCACATTCAGAGGACAGCAAGCCCCCCCCCCCCCCTCCCCCAATGCAACCCATTCAAGGCAACACAAATGCCCCCCCACAACGGCATGATATCACCTCCTCAGTGACAGCCAAACGCCTCTGAAAATCGATCCAAGCATGGATTACTTTTCATAGGTGTGGCTGTTTGCCAGCGTGAAAAGAAGGTTAAAACCTGATCAAGAAAATCTCACATCCACATCAGAAATGTTATTTCCAAGATTTATAAATATAATGATCCCTGGTGATCCCGCCATGAGGGTCCGTGTTCAGAAACTTCCTGTTATGGGGTGACAATGCTCGGTGTCCCCGACCCCCCCCAACTACATTTCTGCATTGTCACCCTGTCACATCGGCTTCCAATTCAGCACACATTACACAGACATGACCCACTGGTGTCACCATCTCCCATGAGGGACCTTGTTCAGGAACTTCCTGTTATAGGGTGACAACGCTCTGTCCCCGCCTCCCAACTGTCCTCCTGTGTTGTCACCCCGTCACACAGGCCTCTGATAATGACTACAAGCGGTCTCTTTAACACACAATATACAGGAAGGATCCTCTGTCGTCACCATCAGGAAACCTTAGAAATGCGACAGGAGTGTATGGAGACCGGAAGTGGCTGCTAAGAGGCGGCAGGAGATCCGCAGCACTGAGATGGAACAAAGGGAAGTGTTTTATATAAAAATGAATTATTTATGTAAACAGCAGAGAGCAAACGAAATGCCATCAGGATTTACATCTCCTCTAATCCTGGGACAGTAAAGAAGAGATTTATGGAGAGTGGCGGCTAGAAAACGCAACGCTGCTCATTTCCATTACTAGGAAACCTTAAAGCTGAAGTTTAATCTGCTTATATCTTGTCCCCCCTCCCCCCATCAACATGCCAGTTAGATTGTTTTAGAAAATCCTTTCTGTCTTCATTTCATATCTTATTTTATACACTGTGATGTCATCACTGGATCTCTGCGCTTCCCTATGCAATGCAGGCAGATCGTGGCTGGTGGGAGGGGCTGGCAGGGGGCAGATCGTGGCTGGTGGGCGGGGCTGGCAAGGGGCTGTACATAACTTCCTGAAAACATCCCAGCCCCCGGCCTCACTACTCCTCTCCAGAGCCCTCAGTCCTGATGCAGTGGGCGGAGTTATGCAAATATCAAAATGCTATGATGGTGTCACAGTGTGCAGAGAAATCAGAGGAAGCCTTTTCATTCCAGGAAAGGAGGCGGTACACCTGTGCAAGACTGAGGGGGGAGTCGGGGGGAGGATAAAAGAATGGAGGAGCAGGTACATCTGTGCAGGACTGAAGGGGAGGAGCCAGTACCCCTGTGCAGGACTCAAGGGGAGGAGCTGGTAAACCTGTGCAAGACTGAAGGGGAGGAGCCGGTACACCTGTGCAAGACTTAAGGGGAGGAGCCGGTACACCTTTGCAAGACTGAAGGGGAGGAACCAGTACACCTGTGCAAGACTGAAGGGGAGCCGATACACCTGTGCAAGACTGAAGGGGAGGAGCCAGTACACCTGTGCAAGACTGAAGGGGAGGAGCCAGTACACCTGTGCAAGACTGAAGGGGAGCCGGTACACCTGTGCAAGACTGAAGGGGAGGAGCCAGTACACCTGTGCAAGACTAAAGGGGAGGAGCCAGTACACCTGTGCAAGACTGAAGGGGAGGAGCTGGTACACCTGTGCAAGACTGAAGGGGAGGAGCCGGTACACCTGTGCAAGACTGAAGGGGAGGAGCTGGTACACCTGTGCAAGACTGAAGGGGAGCCGGTACACCTGTGCAAGACTGAAGGGGAGGAGCCAGTACACCTGTGCAAGACTGAAGGGGAGGAGCCAGTACACCTGTGCAAGACTGAAGGGGAGCCGGTACACCTGTGCAAGACTGAAGGGGAGGAGCCAGTACACCTGTGCAAGACTGAAGGGGAGGAGCCAGTACACCTGTGCAAGACTGAAGGGGAGGAGCCAGTACACCTGTGCAAGACTGAAGGGGAGGAGCTGGTACACCTGTGCAAGACTGAAGGGGAGGAGCCGGTACACCTGTGCAAGACTGAAGGGGAGGAGCTGGTACACCTGTGCAAGACTGAAGGGGAGGAGCCGGTACACCTGTGCAAGACTGAAGGGGAGGAGCCGGTACACATGTGCAAGACTGAAGGGGAGGAGCCGGTACACCTGTGCAAGACTGAAGGGGAGGAGCCAGTACTCCTGTGCAAGACTGAAGCGGAGGAGCTGGTACACCTGTGCAAGACTGAAGGGGAGGAGCCAGTACACCCGTGCAAGACTGAAGGGGAGGAGCCGGTACACCTGTATCAAGACTGAAGTGGAGGAGCCAGTACACCTGTGCAAGACTGAAGGGGAGGAGCCGGTACACCTGTGCAAGACTGAAGGGGAGGAGCCGGTACACCTGTGCAAAGACTGAAGGGGAGGCCGGAGGTCAGATATAAGACTGAAGGGGGGACAAAGGGAGGGATTTAACCCTTTCCTATTCTAGCATCTGCAAAACAGGACACCCTCCTCCACCCCTCTGGTACGTCCACCGTTCTGCACATCACTCCATCACCCCGCAGGCCGGTGACACGTCGTGACAATGGGAATGAGGGACACCATCACAGATCAGATCTTCAGAATATCTTCTCACACTCGTCCTCCATAATTCAATCTTATTTTAGGCACTAATATAAATTCCACCCCAGCAAATTAAAACAGTAAGAATTAATTGGATATGCAAATGAGATTATCTGGTTATATAAATCTAATTACGAAGCAATTTGTTCTGACAGTGAGAATGGGGACAAGACTCACCCTTCAAAGAGCACCTGTCAACCATACGGCGTGACGTTCGGAGGGTCAGAGCGGATGGACGAAGGTGGGATTACGGGGCCCTGGGACAACATCGGGGACTTCTCAGATCTTTTCTCACCTTCTCCCGTAATAGAAATTCTATCTGATTGGATAATTGGGATAATTATTTGGGGACAATGTGTCTTTTTCTTGTTTTTATTAGAAACAAGCAAGTAGACTCCATGACATTGATAATTGCGGTGATCATGGACAATGTATCTCTTTCAGAACATTGTATCGTTATGAAGATCAGATAAGTGAAGAATTACAAAATCCCATCGTCTCTTCCAGTTGTAGTATTGTCCTTGACCCATTTCCACAATCCCAAGCCATCCACAGAGGAAGGGATCGGGAATGTTACATGTTCTGCGGCTCATCCCATTCCGCACCTTCCTATAGATAATCTGATTGGAGAGATCATTTTGATGGTCCATGTTTTCAATGTAATGATATCAGAGGTAGGATTGGGATCCATGTCTACACACAACCTAGAGTCATAGACTGGAATTGATAATAGATACCTAAGATCTCCATATCATAAATTACAAAGTGCTGTGTCTGTGGAGGGTCTCACCTCTCCAGGTCATGGCATCGTTAGCAGTCATTGGTCACAACAGCTGGCCTTGTTTTGCAATATTAAAGGGTTTCAGTCCAGGTGGCTTCCTCAGGTCAAATGAGTGTTGGAGATATCTGACAGATATTCCCAACACTGTATCATTACTACGATCAGAGAAGAGGAGAGAGATGACAAACCCCATCGCCTCTTCTGGTTGGAGATTTGTCTGTGACCCTTTTCCACCATCCCGAGCCAACCACAGAGGGATTGATGGGGAACATTATATGATCTGCCGCTCATCCCATTCTGTATCCTCCCAATTACCGATAATCTGGTTAGAAGGATTGTTTAGATGGGCTTCATCTGTCCAGGTCTGGGGCTCTTCAATGTTATTAAATTAGAGGTAGGATTGGGATCCATGTCTACACACAACCTAGAGTCATAGACTGGATCAGGACAGGAGGACACAGGGGCCAGTAGGTGGCGGTCAACTCCCTCAAGTATTGATAATGCCTGAGATCTCCACATCATAAATCTCAAACTGCTCTGTCTGTGGAGGTTCTCCCCTCTCCAGGTCATGGTATAGTTAGCAGACATTGGTCACAAACAGCTGGCCTTGTTTTGCAACGTTGAAGAGTTTCAGTCCAGGTGGCTTCCTCAGGTCAAATGAGTGTTGGAGATCTGACAGCAATTCCCAACACTGTATCATTACTAAGAGAAGATAAGAGGAGGAGAAGAATGAGAACTTTCATTGTTCTCTTCCGATTGGAGATTTGCCCGAGACCCATTTCCATCATCCCGAGCCATCCACAGAGGAAATGATTGGGAACATTATATCCAATGTCACTTATTCTGTTCTGTATCTGCACAATTACTGATAATCTGACTGGACAGATCGTTTGAATGGCCTTCATCTGTCCACCATTTTGATGTTATTATATTAGAGGTAGGATTGGGATCCATGTCTACACACGTCCCAGAGTCATAGACCGGATCAGGACAGGAGGACATAGAGGCCAGTAGATGTTGGTCAGCTCCCTCGAGTATTGTTAAAAGATGCCTGAAATCTCCATAACTGCCCTGTCTGTGGAGGGTCTCACAGTCATTGGTCACATTCAGCCCACCTTGTTTTTCGATGTTGAAGTGTTTCAGTGCAGGTGGCTTCCTCAGGTCAAATAAGTGTTGGAGATCTGTCAGCAAGTCCCAACATTGTATCATTACTAGGAGGAGGAGAAGAATGTGAATTTCCATCATCTCTTCTTCTCCTCGGTTGGAGATTTGTCCGTGACCCATTTCCATCATCCCAAGCCATCCACAGAGAAAGTGATCAGGAACATTATATGTTCTGCCGCTCATCCCATTCCACACCTTCCTACTTACTGATATCTGATTGGATGGATCGTTTGGATGGTCTTCATCGGTCCACCTCTGGGGTTCTTCAATGTTATGATAGCAGAGGCAGGATTGGGGTCCATGTCTAAACATCACCCAAAGTCATAGATTAGATCAGGACAGGAGGACACAACGGTCAGTAGATGGGTGTCAACTTTCAAGTTTCCACCCAGGTGGCTTCCTCAGGTCAAATGAGTTTTGGAGATCTGACGGCAATTCCCAACTGTAGCTTTGCAAGTCCAACAACCAACACATGTTCCAGATCTCTTAGCACCATGGCTCTCCTCTGTCCAGCATCTAGTGCTTTCCTCCCCAGCCTAAATATCCCTAGCCTGCCCCCAGGGTAGCACAGAGACCCAGTGATGACAAAATTTGGTATAAAATAAGGTATGTCATGAAAATGTAAAGGTATTATAATGTCATTAGACATCTGAATCCCGTCACGAAGTAGGAGGCGGCACTGTGTCTAAATAATGCAAATGTGACCTGGCGGCATGAAAGGATCACCGTTCTCTGATTCCCCTCCCCCCCCCCCCAGGAGTTCTCCGATTGATTTTACCGGAATCGCTCTTTAAAATTTGAAGCCGCCATCGCCAGCAAAATAATAATCCCATAAAAAAGGAATATATTGAATTAATCAGAAAGCGTTTCATCGTTATCAGCTATTTAAAGGCAAACAAGACACTCCATCCCCCCCTCCCCCAATTCTGGCAATAACCGCCGGTCCGCTCATTAAATATGAAGAGCCTTTAAATCTTAGAGGGCAGAAGGTACAGCGCCATTTAACCCGTCATAATGGGCACCCTCTCCTGAAAATCATCACAGCCCGGTCCCGGCAATCAGCGGCGGCGCGGATATCAAACACCAACCCTCCATAAATTTCCCATCATCCACCGGGATTTTTGGATGCCAGCTTGCTTGGCTATTCAGTGGCTTATTAATTCTGCTAAAAGCCGGACGGGTCTCCACTTTAAAATATTTCTAGGTCATGAAGTGCAAAATAACCGAAAATGGAGCCGATCCTTCGCCTGCCGGCGCACTCCATTTCCTGATTAAATGATATCCAGGATGATTACCGCCGAGCGCCGGGGCAAAGGGGGCGCCGCACATTAATTGGCTCTATTTAAAGGACCACTAAAGTCCATTAATATTATTATTTTACACAAGAGAACACAGAATCATTCTAGATAGATAGATAGATACACGTTATTACCAAAAGTATTGGGACGCCTGCCTTTACACACACATGAACTTTAATGGCCCCCAGTCTTAGTCCGTAGGGTTCAATATTGGGTTGGCCCACCCTTTGCAGCTATAACAGCTTCAACTCTTCTGGGAAGGCCGTCCACAAGGTTTAGGAGGGTGTCTATGGGAATGTCTGACCATTCTTCCAGAAGAGCATTTGTGATGTTGGATGAGAAGGCCTGGCTCACAGTCTCTGCTCTAATTCATTCCAAAGGTGTTCTATGGAGTTGAGGTCAGGACTCTGTGCAGGCCAGTCAAGTTCCTCCAACCCAAACTCGCTCATCCATGTCTTTATGGACCTTGCTTTGTGCACTGGTCCAAATCCTTCCTTTGGTGGAGTGGGGATTATGGTGGGGGGGGGGGAAGGGGGGATTATGGTGTGTGGGGGGGAGGGGGGATTATGGTGTGTGGGGGGGAGGGGGGATTATGATGTGGGGGTGTTTTTCAGGGGTTGGGCTTAGCCCCTTAGTTCCAGTGAAGGGAACACTTAAGGCGTCGACATACCAAGACATTTTGGACAATTTCATGCTCCCAACTTTGTGGGAACAGTTTGGGGGTGGTCCCTTCCTGTTCCAACATGACTGCGCACCAGTGCACAAAGCAAGGTCCATAAAGACATGGATGAGCGATTTTGGGGTGGAGGAACTTGACTGACCTGTACAGAGTCCTGACCTCAACCCGATAGAACACCTTTGGAATGAATTAGAGCGGAGACTGCGAGCCAGGCCTTCTCGTCCAACATCAGTGCCTGACCTCACAAATGTTCTTCTGGAAGAATGGTCAAACAATCCCATAGACACCCTCCTAAACCTTGTGGACGGCCTTCAAAGAAGAGGTGAAGCTTTTATAGCTGCAAAGGGCGGAGCCAACTCAATATTGAACCCTCCGGACTAATGCTGGCCATACACTATACGAAAAATCGGCCGAAAAATCGTTCGTATAGACACTTCGTTCGTTTTTCGGCAAGTTAATGGGCACAAATCGATAATCGTTTGTGACGTTTTTGTGGAAAAAAAACGAACAGCATGTTTGGAAAATTTCTGCCGAACGTACGATAAATTGCAAAGTTAATGTGTTTCCCGTCCGAACTGTCTGCACTAGGTATATGTAAAAAAACGAACAAAAAATGATTTACTTATATCCACTGAACGATTTATCGCCCATTACATGATGGCACGATCGTTTGCGGTCACGGTCGAACGTTCGTTTTTCGAAAATGGGTTCGGCCGATTTTCTGTATAGTGTATGACCAGCATTAGACTGGGATGTCATTAAAGGTCATGTGTGTGTAAAGGCAGGCGTCCCAATACTTTTGGTAATATAGTGTAGATAGATGGATAGTAAGATAGATAGATAGATTAGTGGGTGTATTTGCATTGGTAAGGCCTCCATGATTGCGCTAAAATCCAATGAATGAAAGCGGTGGGGCCAGGGACCGTCAGGCTAGGAGAGAAAAGGGCTAGATGATGCTGGATATCCTCCAGCCAAGAAAAGAGGCGGGGCTCTATCTGACTTGCTGCAGCTTCTAATGCACATGGTGAGAAGCTCACAGTGTGCACTGAAATGAGAGGAAGCCAGTTCAGTCCCAAAGAGAAGCCGGTACACCTGTGCAAAAAAGAAGGTGAGGAGCCAGTACACCTGTGCAAGAGAGAAGGGGAGGAGTCAGTACACCTGTGCAAGAGAGAAGGGGAGGATCCGGGACACCTGTGCAAAAGAAAAGGGGAGGAGCCACTACACCTGTGCAAAAGAGAAGGGGAGGAGTCGGTACACCTGTGCAAAAGAGAAGGGGAGGAGCCACTACACCTGTGCAAAAGAGAAGGGGAGGAACTGGTACACCTGTGCAAGAGATAAGGGGACGAGTCAGTACACCTGTGCAAATAAGAAGGGGAGGAGTCGGTACACCTGTGCAAGAGAGAAGGGGAGGAGCCGGGACACCTGTGCAAAAGAGAATGGGAGGAGCCACTACACCTGTGCAAAAGAGAAGGGGAGAAGTCGGTACACCTGTGCAAGAGAGAAGGGGAGGAGCCGGTATACCTGTGCAAAAGAGAAGGGGAGGAGCCACTACACCTGTGCAAAAGAGAAGGGGAGGAGCCACTACACCTGTGCAAAAGAGAAGGGGAGGAGCCGGTACACCTGTGCAAGACTGGAGAGGGGGAGCCGGAGGTCGGTTGTAAATAAGGAACAGATTGCAGATCGCTCTGATGCGTCTCGGAGAAGTCGGACGCACTCGGCCTCCATATCCTGCGCTTGATCTGATTGCGGAGATATTACATGACAGATGTAACAAAGTTACGGGCAGCCCGGGGCGGCGGCTCGCTCGGTAATTACCGGACCTTCCGATGATTGACTTTGTAGTTGAATGCGGAAAACTCGCAGAGACGCCGCGGCCGGACCTGAAACCTTCACCGTGTAATATGCAGATGAAAGGGAATGATTCATCAAACGGCGTTATCTCCAGTGACATAAACAAAAGCGCTTATTCCACGCCGAGCGCTACATCAGACGCGATTAATTAGGCCCCCAAGAACTGTGCGCTGCCGCGTTTTAAATATTGCACGTGGCGCGGATTTATATTTAATACCTGGAGAAGGAAATCTAATAACTGACTAAGATGGGAAGAAAGTAGAAATGTCAACTCCGTAATGAACTTCATTTCTTCTCCTCCGCCCAATCCTCAGACTTCTATCAAACGTCATCCTGATGGTGGACTGTACCCCAGAATCTCTCCTTCCTGAGGATAGTGCCCCATCATTGGTATCAGTGGGAGGAATAGTGTCCCATCATTGGTGTCAGTGGCAGGAACAGTGCCCCATCATTGGTGTCAGTGGGAGGAATAGTGCCCCATCATTGGTATCAGTGGAAGGAATAGTGCCCCATCATTGGTATCAGTGGGAGGAATAGTGCCCCATCATTGGTATCAGTGGAAGGAATAGTGCCCCATCATTGGTATCAGTGGGAGGAATAGTGTCCCATCATTGGTGTCAGTGGCAGGAACAGTGTCCCATCATTGGTATCAGTGGGAGGAATAGTGTCCCATCATTGGTGTCAGTGGCAGGAACAGTGCCCCATCATTGGTGTCAGTGGGAGGAATAGTGTCCCATCATTGGTATCAGTGGGAGGAATAGTGCCCATCATTGGTATCAGTGGGAGGAATAGTGCCCCATCATTGGTGTCAGTGGGAGGAATAGTGCCCCATCATTGGTATCAGTGGCAGGAATAGTGCCCCATCATTGGTATCAGTGGGAGGAATAGTGTCCCATCATTGGTGTCAGTGGCAGGAACAGTGTCCCATCATTGGTATCAGTGGGAGGAATAGTGCCCCATCATTGGTATCAGTGGGAGGAATAGTGCCCCATCATTGTGTCAGTGGGAGGAATAGTGCCCCATCATTGGCGTCAGTGGAAGGAATAGTGCCCCATCATTGGTGTCAGTGGGAGGAATAGTGTCCCATCATTGGTATCAGTGGGAGGAATAGTGTCCCATCATTGGTATCAGTGGGAGGAATAGTGTCCCATCATTGGTGTCAGTGGGAGGAATAGTGCCCCATCATTGGTGTCAGTGGGAGGAATAGTGCCCCATCATTGGTGTCAGTGGGAGGAATAGTGCCCCATCATTGGTGTCAGTGGGAGGAATAGTGTCCCATCATTGGTGTCAGTGGGAGGAATAGTGTCCCATCATTGGTGTCAGTGGGAGGAATAGTGTCCCATCATTGGTGTCAGTGGGAGAATAGTGTCCCATCATTGGTGTCAGTGGGAGGAATAGTGTCCCATCATTGGTGTCAGTGGAAGGAAAAGTGCCCCAAGGGCCAGATAAAGACAAGCACAAGGGACACATCTGGCCTGCAGGTCACAGTTTGGAGACTTCTAATCTTGGGGACTTATCTGGGTCAAAGAAGATCTGGAATGCTGTAGGACACCGTCATGGTAGAAGATACCAATGGTGGGCGGAGTCAATATATGGGTTGGACCTAAAATATACCTAAAGTCAAACTTTTTATTTCATTTTGGGTGGGGCGGGTTATTATAGGTAAAGACTGTGTAACTCTCTGGTGCCCCCTCCCCCCCCCCCATGTCTGACCAGCCAGGATACAAGCTCAGAGTCTAGTATGGACCTTTAGGGGGACCTCACACATTTTTTGTGTTCTTTTCTTGCGTGAGGTTCCCCCTAAAATCCGTGTGAGACTCAGAAGGTCTGGTCTGCATTTTGGGTGGACTTTTTCGGGGGTAGGGGAACGGTTGTTGAGAGAACATCTTAATACCTCAAACAAATTTTTTTTATTTTAGATGGTTGGGGGTGGGGCGGATACTCCTCGGGTGTTAATCATTGTAACGAAGGATCGCTATCTGCTGATTGGATAATCTCGGTGCTCTAGCTCAGTCTATCCACAGAGCGGATGTGATTGCATTAGCCTCATGAATAAGCGCAACAGCGGAAATCACATCAAGGCATTTTTGCTGCTGTAAAGCACTAAATGGAATAAAATCTCCCGGTGCTCCGATGTGCAGCCAGGCGAAGAGCCGGTGAGTGGGGGGCAGGGCGGGAGCGTGAGCCCATCCCCAGGTGGTCCTCTCTATACATTGACTTTGGATGTCTTTATAACCCCCCGATCTGCGTCCCATTGGGGAGATTTCCCTTCACTTCCTGTCCTGAAGACCACAACTTTTTGGATGTTTCCATTACTTTCAGTCCCGGTGATTGGGGGGGGGGGGGCGGGGTTCCTGTTCGGGAAAATGGTAAATTAATCTCAAGCTGTGCAGATACGATCCTGAAAAGCCAAACCGAACAACTGGGGGGGGGGGGGGGGGGGCTATAGACTAAAATTTTACTGACCAGACCTCCCTAAATTTTAATTCCACCCTCCTAGTTTAGAGGATCACCTCAAAATGGAAACCTGCAAACCCGGTTAACCCCGACAAGTCTGATACAAGAGAGGTGTGACATGAGTGTCTAGACATGAGATCACCCCAAACATTCACCACGCTTCACCGAATGGCACTGCCGATCCAATCACTGACCACAGTGAACCCCCGGTCAGCTTATTGTATACATCTCCATAGAACCACAATGTAACATTTATAGCAGAGGAAAGGAGGACATAGGTGAGGAGATCCACAGCAAACAATGGAAGAATTCATCAGCACTCCAACCAGCCAATCAGCAAAGAGAACCCGTTTATAATTTGTTTCTTACATTTAGATTAGAATCTGAAGTGTTCTTCATTTACATTTATAAACACTTTGAAAGTCAGGTCTATAGAGTGTGATCCCCCTCTGATCTATAGAAGAACCCAGACAGATACATGAACACCCTACACAAGACTCAACACACAAGAAACCCGGAATACATGCACCGAATACATGGGAATCAGCGAATGAGAGACGCTTACTACATGTATGAACAAATCTCAGAAAATGAAGACTATAGAAATTCTGCGTCAGTAATTCCCGCCAGCCGGGGAAGAGCAGCTCTCTCTACTCCTCCGGAGTCACCTCCATGGCCAGGATGGAGCTACATCCAGAGAAGCTTTATACAAGTTCTAGTTTGGTTGCTTCCATAGGTTGCAGTATGGCTGTACTTTACAGAGGCCCCCTGATAGGAACATGCAACTTCAAAATATATTTGCAAATTAAAGCTAAACTCTGAGAATATCACAAAAACAACCCCCCCCCCCCCGCACACTCCACATGTGAACATCTCTAATCTACACAGGTTGATCCCTCCCTAAATCTGATCCCTATTTGGCACTTCCCAATTAGCAGTCAGCTTAAGAAAACACATGGTAAGGTCTACTATTTCTTCAGAAAATAAGAAAACTGGGAGAAACATTCTGCCGGGTGGCTTAAAGGGGCTGCAGCACAGACCAGGGGCCCCTTTAGGCCACCTGGCAGAATGTTTCTCCTTGTTGTAAGTGGTTGCTCCATCTAGGGTTGCCACCTCATCCCTTTAAACCCGAACACATATGAATTACACGGGTTCTGTGGCTAATTAAGGTGGTAATTAAACTCACTTGGTGCCTTATCTGCATTTAATTAACCTCAGAACCCGTGTAATTCAAAGGTGTTCAGGTTTAAAGGGATGAGGTGGCAACTCTAGCTCCATCCCTGCATTAAATGAGCAGCAAGGCAGAAAGAGAAGAGCAGAAGAGGACATCGATTGGCTTCTGTCATAGTTTAGGAGAACCACTCCCAGAAAACAGAGCAGGAAGACTTTAATTGGCCATTGCCATGGCTAAAGGATATAGTGAGCTGGGGACAAAGCTCGGGGGGACCGATATATACAAACAGCTAAAGGACTCCTTGCTGTAGAGAGAGCTGTTGAGGGTGCCAGAGCCAGAGGAACCATGCAGGAGATTCAGGGCAGTCTGGGAAGTGTATGAAAAAGTAAATATAAATATAGCGCTTGCAAACAATAAATAAATATGGAATGAAAAGTAATAAAACAACACAAAGTCCAAAACAAGTGACTCAAGGTGCTCCAATCCAAAGTGAAGAGAAGAAAGGTGCTTCAAAAAATTCAGGTGCACAACACCCCCTTATGTGTCCCCACTCACCAGATCCACATGACCCCCAGCTTTTCAGTCTGGTGGGCCACTTAAGGCTTAATATGGATGTCTTTAGGATGATGGACAGTAGATCAGGTCATCAGATCCAGAAATGCTTGGTGAAGGGTTTCAGCCAGACAGAACTAAGTGATTAGCAATTTGTGTATAGCAGCTGCAATTTTATTTCACCGATTTTTTGTCTCACCATTAGCGCGAGTATATATATTTAGCATATATTTTTCAAGTGTGGGGAGTGTCCCCTTGAGGGTGCCAGACCCCGAGAAGATACAGAGATGCAGAGAAAGGGAGACGCACAAGGATGTGGTGTGCTAGAGAACCCAGAGCTTCAGAGAGCCTTGCGGCTGTGCTTAGGAACCAAGTTACAAGAAACTTCAGTGGCAGCAAAATAGGGGGCGGAGCCACAAGAAGAGGGTCACCACCAATGAGATGCCGGCCTGAAAGTGAATCCCAGAGCTGCGGGTTGCCCTTCACCTGACCCCCCACAGGGGCTAGAGTCTGTCTTCAATCCACAAACTTTCCGAATGAAGGAGCAAGCCACCCAGGAACAGAACACTCCAAGGAGGACAGGTCTATGGGCCACCACAATTGTCATCTTGTGAGGGACTGAGAGTAAAGTCCTGCTGAGGGGGGACTAAACTGTCCTTTATTTACTCTGTGAAACATGGGGGGGAGATCGCCCTGGGACTTTGAGTGAGGTGGAAGAGATTAGGCACACATACGTAACAGTGTAATAAAATAATTTTATTATTTACAGAATGCTGCAACCAATGGGAATAGCAATAAGTGTGCATTACCCGGCATAGTGGCCAAGTTATCAGCAATAGCAAAAGACAAAACATCAATCATTACACATAGTGCATATCTAAAAGACAAGAGTATAATACATAATGAATAGCTGCATCAGTTGGGAGGCATACAGAGTAACAAATGGGTGAATTGTTTCATACATGGATAAGGTAATATGTGAATGATATACCCACAACATAACAACCCAACAGTAAAAGGCATGTAAAGAGCATCGATGGTGCCCTACGCGTTTCGCGAGTCCCAGCTCGCTCTTCAGGGGCAGATGCGTCAATATAATATCTGAAACAAGACATGATAGGGTAAATGGGTATATAGGGGGATGGATGAGAGGGTAGAAATAGGGGGAGTATGGTAGTTGGTGAAAGAGGTCAAGGAAGTAGGAGACCTCCTACTTACCACTCCACTGGGTTGGGTCACCGAGCGTTGATGCCAAAACGGTGATGAAAGGAAGTCCAGCTCGGGAGCTGAGGGGGCTCAGCGAACGGAAACCACAAGTGGGGGAAACCAGATGCATGGCAGCGGCTGCTTGGGACATATGATGAAGGATGTACAGTGTAGCCCGAAAGCGTATCTACAAAATATATATGTAATGAAATGTATATAGAGATACATAAGTCTCAAACATATACAAATAGTAAGTATGTTCAAAAAGAGTGAACTGGTCTGCACTATAACATAATGACCCAAGGGGATGGCCAAGGGTGTAGGTAGGGAGGCTGTGGGGTAAAGTAAAAAATAAAAAATAATGAAAAAAATATGTATGTATAATGCATATTACAAATAAGGATGAGCTGAAGATGATGAAGGAAAAAAAAAAGAAGATAATATAGATGTAGAAAAGGTAATGGGAATAGAGTAGACAATCTCTATGTAGTATGGAGGATAAATGTCACACATGTAGTGAGTGTGGAAAATAGAGAATACCTGATGGAAATTGAAGCAACCCCAAACTGGACAGTGCACTCCCAAGTCTAATAACTGTAGCGTCAAACCAGTAAGAATCAAATATGACTAATGTAGCCTGAAAGCATATCTAAAAAATATATATAATGAAATGTATATAGAGATATGTAAGTCTCAAACATATACATATATTAACTATATTCACAAAGAGTAAACTGGTCTGCACTAAAACAAAATGACCCAAAGGGATAGCCAAGGGTGTAGGTAGGGAGGCTGTGGGGTAAAGTAAAAAATAATAAAAAATATAATGCATATTACAAATAAGGATGAGCTAGCAATAATGAAGAAAAAAGGATGGTTAAGATGTAGGAATTGTAATGGGAATAGAGTAGACAATCTCTATGTAGTGAGAAGGATGCATGACACACACGTGGTGAGTGTGGAGAGTAAAAAAATACCTGATCAGAATTGAAGCAACCCCAAGCTGAACGGTGCACTCCCAAGTCTAATAACCGTAGCGTCAGACCAGTAAGGATCAGATGTGACTAGCAGCCGCGCCATGCGTCCTGATAAACCCAGGACGCATGGCGCGGCTGCTAGTCACATCTGATCCTTACTGGTCTGACGCTACGGTTATTAGACTTGGGAGTGCACCGTTCAGCTTGGGGTTGCTTCAATTCTGATCAGGTATTTTTTTACTCTCCACACTCACCACGTGTGTGTCATGCATCCTTCTCACTACATAGAGATTGTCTACTCTATTCCCATTACAATTCCTACATCTTAACCATCCTTTTTTCTTCATTATTGCTAGCTCATCCTTATTTGTAATATGCATTATATTTTTTATTATTTTTTACTTTACCCCACAGCCTCCCTACCTACACCCTTGGCTATCCCTTTGGGTCATTTTGTTTTAGTGCAGACCAGTTTACTCTTTGTGAATATAGTTAATATATGTATATGTTTGAGACTTACATATCTCTATATACATTTCATTATATATATTTTTTAGATATGCTTTCAGGCTACATTAGTCATATTTGATTCTTACTGGTTTGACGCTACAGTTATTAGACTTGGGAGTGCACTGTCCAGTTTGGGGTTGCTTCAATTTCCATCAGGTATTCTCTATTTTCCACACTCACTACATGTGTGACATTTATCCTCCATACCACATAGAGATTGTCTACTCTATTCCCATTACCTTTTCTACATCTATATTATCTTCTTTTTTTTTTCCTTCATCATCTTCAGCTCATCCTTATTTGTAATATGCATTATACATACATATTTTTTTCATTATTTTTTATTTTTTACTTTACCCCACAGCCTCCCTACCTACACCCTTGGCCATCCCCTTGGGTCATTATGTTATAGTGCAGACCAGTTCACTCTTTTTGAACATACTTACTATTTGTATATGTTTGAGACTTATGTATCTCTATATACATTTCATTACATATATATTTTGTAGATACGCTTTCGGGCTACACTGTACATCCTTCATCATATGTCCCAAGCAGCCGCTGCCATGCATCTGGTTTCCCCCACTTGTGGTTTCCGTTCGCTGAGCCCCCTCAGCTCCCGAGCTGGACTTCCTTTCATCACTGTTTTGGCATCAACGCTCGGTGACCCAACCCAGTGGAGTGGTAAGTAGGAGGTCTCCTACTTCCTTGACCTCTTTCACCAACTACCATACTCCCCCTATTTCTACCCTCTCATCCATCCCCCTATATACCCATTTACCCTATCATGTCTTGTTTCAGATATTATATTGACGCATCTGCCCCTGAAGAGCGAGCTGGGACTCGCGAAACGCGTAGGGCACCATCGATGCTCTTTACATGCCTTTTACTGTTGGGTTGTTATGTTGTGGGTATATCATTCACATATTACCTTATCCATGTATGAAACAATTCACCCATTTGTTACTCTGTATGCCTCCCAACTGATGCAGCTATTCATTATGTATTATACTCTTGTCTTTTAGATATGCACTATGTGTAATGATTGATGTTTTGTCTTTTGCTATTGCTGATAACTTGGCCACTATGCCGGGTAATGCACACTTATTGCTATTCCCATTGGTTGCAGCATTCTGTAAATAATAAAATTATTTTATTACACTGTTACGTATGTGTGCCTAATCTCTTCCACCTCACTCAAAGTCCCAGGGCGATCTCCCCCCCATGTTTCTATGTATTCAGGGATGGAGGTGGTTTGAGTGGTCAGTCCAGATCTTAACTCCCCTTTCTTTTATTTACTCTGTGGAGTACAAATGCTCACGTTGGAGAGCGAGTGCACCAAGAATTAAAGGGCCCCAATGAGTAGTTCATTTTCTACTGGCCAGTGACTGAGGCTGGGTTCACACCTTTCCCGCATCCGTCTCACAGCCGCGGGGTCCGGTACGTCCTGCAAAGTAATGCTCTGGGTTCTACCAGCCTGCCCCAATCTAGACACCTACACTCAAGAATGAAACTACAAATAGTTGATAGAATTAAACATAAAGTACATTTGTTAGTACTAAAAGGCCAATCAACACAAAGGGTATACAGTACAGGTGGGGAGGCAGAAAGACACAATAGAGGGAAATAGGGTGGGGGGGCACAATACTGATTCCAGGTCACTGCCTGGGACATGTCCATTATGGAACAGCTTAGCTTGTCCTTGTCCTCATCCCGCACTCAGTAGGACACCGGTGGGGCCTTTTTACTCCGCTTCACCAGGAAGCCTTTAGGCATGTCTGCGGTGGAAGGGGGCATCAGAGCAGCCTGGGGGGCAATTGCCCCCCGCCAGCCCAGTCCGCCCCTGGCTAGGACCCTTGCAATGTAGAAAAGGGAAGGCTTTTTTTTTTTTTTTTACAATGAAGTGGGAATTTCAAGGTTATTCATACAATTCGGTTGTATTGTGTGTAGACAAATTAGGTGTAACACAATTGTATTTAGAAATGAGTTTAGCGATCCATTTCAAAGGTCAATGTCAATGATGGAGCGCGTGGAAACCACAACGTTCTCCCTATGAGGTGGGAGAGTTTCTCACACTCGTCTCTCTTTCAGCAAGGCGCCTTTTTCTTATAGATCACTCGACGCCGCGAGTCATTGTTTACGTTTCCAAGCGCCATTCTGCTAGAAGTGTCAAAGTGTCACCTCTGATGGAGCGGCGCTGCTTCTCATCACAACGGAATGAAACGATGTATATATGTATGGAATGAAAAGAAGAATAAGAAGAATAAGACGGGGGAAATAAAAAAAAGAAACAACAAGCGGGAGAACTAACAAGAAAAATGATAAAAACAGAAAAGAACAAATAATAGAAACAGGAGTGATAGGGAAGAGGAATAGAACATCAAAGTGGACAAGTGTTTTCGTTTTCGTTTCGTTTTTTTTTTTCGTTTGCAATTCGTAAATTTGTAAACCCATAAATTTGAGAATGTAAAAATTTGTAAATTTGTAAATTCAAAAATTTGTAAATTCGAAAATACGAAAATAAGAAAGAAAATACAAAAGTTATAAATAATAACTAACTAACTATTAAATGATAGGTGTTGGAATTCCCTTTCAAATTTGGCTCTTAGAGAACGTAACGAATACGAATTTATCAGAAGTTACGAATTATCCGAAATAAAGAATGCTGCATCTAAACAAATTGAACAGATTGAAGTAATAATAAATAATAATAATAGGAAGTTTTTATTATTATTATAATAATTATTGTTTCTTCTTATTATTAATTTGTTACTTTCCATTCGTTTAGATGCGGCATTCGTTATTTTGGATAATTCGTAACTTCGGATAAATTTGTATTCGTTACGTTCACTAACAGCTAAATTTGAAAGGAAATTCCAATACCTAGAATTTAATAGTTAGTTATTATTTCAGATTTTCAAATTTTCGGATTTTTGGATTATCGAATTTCGAATTTACAAATTTACAAATTTTCGAATATTTGGAAATATCCGTTAAACGGATTTTTGTTGATTCGGATGTTTTCGAATGAATAAATTTATCGAAATTCGTTAAAAGACGAATTCGGAACGAAATGAGTTGCACATGTCTACATCGAAGAATGGGGAGAATGATTTCATCCATTAGATTAGAGAATGATTTCATTAGACCGGTCTATACGCGGCATGTTCACCAATAATGCCAGGAGCATGGCGGACAAGATGGGGGAACTAGAGATACTGTTGTACGAGGAGGATTTGGATTTTGTGGGAATTTCAGAGACCTGGTTCAACAGCTCTCATGATTGGCTGGCAAATATTCAAGGGTATACCCTATACCGCAAGGATAGAGAGGGTAAAAAAGGGGGAGGGGTATGCCTATATATCAAGAATAATGTACAAGTGAATGTGAGAGATGACATCACTGAGGGAGCTAGGGAGGAGGTGGAATCTTTATGGGTAGAGCTCCAAAGGGATGAAGCTAAGGGGAAAATAATACTGGGAGTATGCTATAAGCCCCCTAACCTGAGGGAGGAAGTGGAGACGGATCTCCTATCACAATTTGGATTAGCAGCAAGGATGGGAAGTGTTATCATAATGGGGGATTTTAATTATCCAGACATAGACTGGGCGGAGGGAACCGCACATTCATTTAAGGCTCGCCAGTTCCTTAATGTCTTGCAGGACAATTTTATGGGTCAGATGGTAGACGCACCAACTAGAAATAAAACATTACTGGATCTACTGATTTAGAAAATATAAAATGCAGACTTTACGTCATTATACATAGGAGTTTATAGATGTCTTCTCTATTTACTATAGACTCATCACTATTTTTCACTCTGTGGTTTATTATCACATGTATTTTTAATACTTGCCAGTGTCATTTATGAGTGTATTTGGTAATATTTATGCACTTGTCACTTTCAGTGTTTATTCACATGTTATTTTTTGATCCACTATTTGAATACTTACCCCGAAGGTTGATTCCAGGGGAGTTCGTGTTCCATAAGCGCTGCATTTTATATCTTCTATTTCTATACACAGCTTATCACGTTGTTGATGCTAGCTGATGATTTTTTCTTTTTGTCTTTTTTTGTGATTCACCAGTAGCACAACTTTTTCACAATTTTTCTTTGGATCTACCGATTACCAACAATACAGACCTGATCACTGATGTGGAAATACGGGGCGATTTAGGGAACAGCGATCACAGGTCAATTGGCTTCAGGATAAATCACACAAATAGGAAACATAAAGGGAATACAAAGACACTGAATTTCAAAAGAGCCAACTTCCCTAAACTACAATACTTGCTAAAAGGCATAAATTGGGATAAAATCTTAGGAACAAAGAATACAGAGGAGAGATGGGTTTGCTTTAAGAGCACATTAAATAAGGGCATTAGCCAATGTATCTCATTGGGTAATACATTTAAAAGAACGAACAAAAGTCCTGGATGGCTTAACGCCAATGTAAAAATGCATATAAAAGCAAAAGAGAAGGCCTTTAAAAAATACAATGTTGAGGGATCATCGTCAGCATTCAGACTTTACAAAGAATGCAACAAGAAATGTAAGGGTGCAATCAGGACGGCTAAGATAGAACATGAAAGACACATAGCGGAGGAGAGCAAAAAAAAATCCCAAGAAATTCTTTAAGTATGTAAACAGTACAAAAGGGAGGACAGACCATATTGGCCCCATAAAGAATGAGGAAGGACATCTGGTTACAAAGGATGGGGAGATGGCGAAGGTATTGAATTTATTCTTCTCCTCACTCTTCACAAGGGAATCGGGGGGCTTCAGTAACCAAAACTGCAGTGTTTATCCTCATGACACAACACAGGAAGCACCTCCATGGTTAACAGAGGACGGAATTAAAATTAGACTTGAGAAACTTAACATTAATAAATCACCGGGACCAGATGGCTTGCATCCGAGGGTACTTGGGGAACTCAGTCAAGTGATTGCCAGACCATTGTTCCTAATTTTTACTGACAGTCTACTGACTGGAATGGTACCAGCTGATTGGAGAAAAGGCAATGTAGCACCAATATTTAAAAAGGGCCCAAAATACATCCCCGGGAATTACAGACCAGTCAGCCTAACATCAATAGTATGTAAACTCTTGGAGGGGATGATAAGGGACTATATACAAGATTTTAGTAATGAGAACAGTATCATTAGCAGTAATCAGCATGGATTCATGAAGAATCGTTCTTGCCAAACCACTCTACCCTCTACTAACCTTCTATGAGGAGGTGAGTTGCCATCTAGATAAAGGAAGGCCCGTAGACGTGGTGTATCTGGATTTTGCAAAAGCATTTGACACAGTTCCCCATAAACGTTTACTGTACAAAATAAGGTGCGTTGGCATGGACCATAGGGTGAGTACATGGATTGAAAACTGGCTACAAGGGCGAGTTCAGAGGGTGGTGATAAATGGGGAGTACTCGGAATGGTCAGGGGTGGGTAGTGGGGTCCCCCAGGGTTCTGTGCTGGGACCAATCCTATTTAATTTGTTTCATAAACGACCTGGAGGATGGGATAAACAGTTCCATCTCTGTATTTGCAGACAATACTAAGCTAAGCAGGGCAAGAATTTCTCCGCAGGATGTGGAAATCTTGCAAGAAAATCTGAACAAATGAATGGGGGAGGGGCGACTACATGGCAAATGAGGTTCAATGTAGAAACATGTAAAATAATGCATTTGGGTGGCAAAAATCTGAATGCAATCTATACACTGGGGGGAGAACCTCTGGGGGGATCTAGGATGGAAAAGGACCTGGGGGTCCTAGTAGATGATGACATGCAATGCCAAGCTGCTGCTAGTAAAAGCAAACAGAATATTGGCATTAAAAAGGGATCAACTCCAGAGATAAAACGATAATTCTCCCGCTCTACAAGACTCTGGTCCGGCCGCACCTGGAGTATGCTGTCCAGTTCTGGGCACCAGTCCTCAGGAAGGATGTACTGGAAATGGAGCGACTACAAAGAAGGGCAACAAAGCTAATAAAGGGTCTGGAGGATCTTAGTTATGAGGAAAGGTTGTGAGCTCTGAACTTATTCTCTCTGGAGAAGAGACGCTTGAGAGGGGATATGATTTCAATTTATAAATACCGGACTGGTGACCCCACAATATACAAATACCGGACTGGTGACCCCACAATATATAAATACCGGACTGGTGACCCCACAATATATAAATACCGGACTGGTGACCCCACAATAGGGAGATAACTTTTTCACAGAAGAGAGTTTAATAAGACTCGGGGCCACTCATTAAAATTAGAAGAAAAGAGGTTTAACCTTAAACTACGTAGAGGGTTCTTTACTGTAAGAGCGGCAAGGATGTGGAATTCCCTTCCACAGGCGGTGGTCTCAGCGGGGAGCATTGATAGCTTCAAGAAACTATTAGATAATGACCTGAATGACCACAATATACAGGGATATACAATGTAATACTGACATATAATCACACACATAGGTTGGACTTGATGGACTTGTGTCTTTTTTCACCTTCTATGTAACTATATATATATGTTGCTTCACAAGATTAGAAAAAAAAAAACATGCATTATAGATGAGAGGGAGATGGGGGGGGGGGGGGGAGCTTTAGGAAGTGATAATCTGTGTTGTAATCCTTGTAAATGGACTTTTACATACAGAATTCCTTCTGAATCAATCAAATAACATGCATGGGGTATATATATATCTATATATATATATATATGGAGCTCTGAGATGTAATGCAGAGAATTGAAAGCTTAATGTCGGGGTCGGCAACCTTCTCCACACCGGAGGAAGAGGTCGGTCGGGGTCATCATAGAGGGTTCATGTTTGGCTCCGGTTATTATGTCTCTGGCTGAAGTCATCAGGGAGGTGAGTTGTGGAGGGTTGTTCTCATCCTCGGCACCGGATGACATCATATCTTGTATATCCTTAGATGGACCCATTGATGGGTTGCAGGATATGCTCTAATAGTTGCTGCCATTGCTGTATTATTTGGCCCTAGGGTCACCCATATACACTATATTGCCAAAATTATTGGGACACCCCTCCAAATCATTGGGTTCAGGGGTTCCAATCCCCTCCATGGACACAGGTGTATAGAATGAAGCACCTCGGCATGCAGACGTCTTCTACAAACATTGGTGAAGGAACGGGTCGCTCTCAGGAGCTCAGTGAATACAAGCGTGGTACCGGGATAGGTGGCCTCCTGTGCAAAAAGTCCATCCAAGAAATTTCCTTGCTAAATATTCCACAGTCACTTGTTAGCGGTGTAACAAAATGGAAGCCGCTGGGAACAGCAACTCAGCCACCAAGTGGTCGGCCACGTGAAATGACAGAGCGGGGTCAGCGCAGGCTGAAGCTCACAGTGTGTAGAAATCACTAACTGTATCCAGAGTCAATATCCACAGACCTCCAAACTTCAGATCAGCACAACAACAATGCATAGAGATCTTCATGGAACGGGTCTCCATGGCCGAGCAGCTCCATCCAACCTTCCATCACCAAGTACAATGCAAGGCGCAAGTCCAAGTGATGTGGTGTAAAGCACACCGCCAATGGAGACGCGTTCTCTGGAGCGACCAATCGCGCTTTTCGATGGACGTGTCTGGGTTTGGAGGTTGCCAGGAGAACGGTACTTGGCTAACTGCATTGTGCCAGGTGTGAAGTTTGGTGGAGGGGGGATTATGGTGGGGGGAGGGGGGATTATGGTGTGGGGGGGAGGGGGGATTATGGTGTGGTGGGGGAGGGGGGATTATGGTGTGGGGGGGAGGGGGATTATGGTGTGGGGGGGAGGGGGGATTATGGTGTGGGGGGGGAGGGGGGATTATGGTGTGGTGGGGGAGGGGGGATTATGGTGTGGGGGGGAGGGGGGATTATGGTGTGGGGAGGGGGGATTATGGTGTGTGGGGGAGGGGGGATTATGGTGTGGGGAGGGGGGATTATGGTGTGGGGGGGAGGGGGGATTATGGTGTGGTGGGGGAGGGGGGATTATGGTGTGGGGGAGGGGGGATTATGGTGGGGGGTTGTTTTTCAGGGGTTGGGTTTGGCCTCTTACTTCCAGTGAAGGGAACTCTTAAGGCGTCAGCATACCAAGACATTTTGGACAATTTCATGCTCCCAACTTTGTGGGAGGAGTTTGGGGACGGCCGCTTCTTGTTCCAACATGACTGCCCACCAGAGAACAAGGTCCATAAAGACATGGAGGAGCAAGTTTCGGGTGGAGGAACTTGACTGCCTGCACAGAGTCCTGACCTCAACCTGATATAACACCTTTGGGATGAAATAGCATGGAGACTACAAAGCAGGCCTTCTCGTCCAACATCAGTGCCTGACCTCACAAATACTCTTCTGGAAGAATGGTCAAACATTCCCATAGACACCCTCCTAAACCTCGTGGACGGCCTTCCCAGAAGAGGTGAAGCTGTTATAGCTGCAAAGGGCGGAGCCAACTCAATATTGAACCCTCCGGACTAAGACTGGGAGGCCATTAAAGGTCATGTGTGTAAAGGGGGGGGGGGGGACCAATACTTTGGTAATATAATGTACCTTGACACAGTTCTGTAACTACATAATATTACGGCGAGATATTCATCCATCTTTATCAGAGGATCTTTGGTGATTGGTTGATTTGACTTGTAGAGTATTCTTTATATGTACAGAGCGCTATTGTCTCTTTATCTTAACAATTGTCGCCTTGGTTGTACCTGAAAGGTTTTCCGGTTTGGTATATATATATACACTACCGTTCAAAAGTTTGGGGTCACATTGAAATGTCCTTATTTTTGAAGGAAAAGCACTGTACTTTTAAATGAAGCTAACTTTAAACTAGTCCTAACTTTAAAAAAATATACTCTATACATTGCTAATGTGGTAAATGACTATTCTAACTGCAAATGTCTAGTTTTTGGTGCAATATCTACATAGGTGTATAGAGGCCCATTTCCAGCAACTATCACTCCAGTGTTCTAATGGTACAATGTGTTTGCTCATTGGCTCAGAAGGCTAATTGATGATTAGCAAATCCTTGTGCAATCATGTTCACACATCTAAAAACAGTCTAGCTCCTTCCAGAAGCTACAAAACTGACCTTCCTGTGAGCAGATTGAGTTTCTGGAGCATCACATTTGTGGGGTCAATTAAATGCTCAAAATGGCCAGAAAAAGAGAACTTTCATCTGAAACTCGACAGTCTATTCTTGTTCTTAGAAATGAAAGCTATTCCATGCGAGAAATTGCAAAGAAATTGAAGATTTCCTACAACGGTGTGTACTACTCCCTTCAGAGGACAGCACAAACAGGCTCTAACCAGAGTAGAAAAAGAAGTGGGAGGCCGCGTTGCACAACTAAGCAAGAAGATAAGCACATTAGAGTCTCTAGTTTGAGAAACAGACGCCTCACAGGTCCCCAACTGGCATCTTCATTAAATAGTACCCGCAAAACACCAGTGTCAACATCTACAGTGAAGAGGCGGCTGCGGGATTTTGGGCTTCAGGGCAGAGTGGCAAAGAAAAAGCCATATCTGAGACTGGCCAATAAAAGAAAAAGATTAAGATGGGCAAAAGAACACAGACATTGGACAGAGGAAGACTGGAAAAAAGTGTTGTGGACGGATGAATCCAAGTTTGAGGTGTTTGGATCACAAAGAAGAACATTTGTGAGACGCAGAACAAATGAAAAGATGCTGGAAGAATGCCTGACGCCATCTGTTAAGCATGGTGGAGGTAATGTGATGGTCTGGGGTTGCTTTGGTGCTGGTAAGGTGGGAGCTTTGTACAGGGTAAAAGGGATTCTGAATAAGGAAGGCTATCACTCCATTTTGCAACGCCATGCCATACCCAGTGGACAGCGCTTGATTGGAGCCAATTTCATCCTACAACAGGACAATGACCCTAAACACACCTCCAAATTGTGCAAGAACTATTTACAGCAGAAGCAGGCAGCTGGTATTCTATCGGTAATGGAGTGGCCAGCACAGTCACCAGATCTGAACCCCATTGAGCTGTTGTGGGAGCAGCTTGACCGTATGGTACGCCAGAGGTGCCCATCCAACCAATCCAACTTGTGGGAGCTGCTTCTAGAAGCGTGGGGTGCAATTTCTCCAGCTTACCTCAATAAATTAACAGCTAGAATGCCAAAGGTGTGCAATGCTGTAATTGCTGCAAAAGGAGGATTCTTTGATGAAAGCAAAGTTTGATGTAAAAACAATGTTATTTCAAATACAAATCATTATTTCTAACCTTGTCAATGTCTTGACTCTATTTTCTATTCATTTCACAACGTATGGTGGTAAATAAGTGTGACTTTTCATGGAAAACACAAAATTGTTTGAGTGACCCCAAACTTTTGAACGGTAGTGTATATCGGGGATAGTTTTTGGATTAGTATAGATCGGGGATGCTGTATGATAGACATGTGCACTGCCGAAAAATTTGTTCGTTTTTGTTTCATTTATTTGTTTTTTTTGTTTTTTTTTTTGTTCTTCGGGTCATACTTTATGATTGCAATTCGTAACTTCGAAAACAAGAAAGAAAATCTGAAAATTCAAAATAATAACTAACTAAAAATAATTAACTATTAAATTCTAGGTATTGGAATTTCCTTTCAAATTTGGCTGTTAGTGAATGTAAAGAAATGGAACGGAAAAAATTAATAATTAATAAGATTAAAACGTTTTTATTATTATTATTGTTATTTATTATTATTAATTCATTAAGTTCCATTCGTTTAGATGTGGAGATCGTTATTTGGGATAATTCATAACTTCGGATAAATTTGTTACATTCACTAACAGCCAAATTTGAAAGGAAATTCCAATACCTATAGTGTAATAGTTTGTAACATTATATATATATAAGTTATTCTTAATTGGTTATTATTTCAGATTTTCGAATTTCGAAATTTTTCGAATTTACAAATCTACAAACTCTCGCATTTACGAATATTCAGATAACTTAGTTCATCATGTTTGCATTCATTTGGATATTTCCAAATTAACGAATTTGTCGAAATTCAGAAACAAAACGTGTCTACTGTATGACCTATAAGATTGTCGATGAGAATCCTCGAGGCTCTTCTTATTTATTCAATGCATTGTAATCCTTGTAAATGGAAATCTCTCATCGATCGATGAAATATCACACATGTGGTGAATGTAGCGGTGAGATGAAAGCCCGAAGCCGAGGTCGGTAACCTTTCCCACATTGAGTGTCAATTTACCAGCATTAGACACCCGGCGTGCCGATCATCAGAGCCTCAGAATCGCCGACTTTATTTTCAGAGTTGTTCTGATGATGACGAGTTAAACTCGGCAATTGTTACATTTTACAGGTGACACACAAAACTCGATCGTATGTGGTATTTGGGGCTCATTAATTAAAGATGAATAAACCTCGAATGTGTCGGAAACTCATGATATACACTCACCGGCCACTTTATTAGGTACACCTCTTCAGCTGCTCGGCAACACAGATTGATAATCAGCCAATCACACGGCAGCAACTCAATGCATTTAGGCCTCTAGACGTGGTGAAGACGACTTGCTGAAATTCAGTGCGAGGACCAGAAAGGGGAAGAAAGGGGATTGAAGTGAAGGTGGCATGGTTGGTTGGTGGCAGACGGGCTGGTCTGAGTATTTCTGGGATTTTCACACACAACCATCTCTCTGGATTACAGAGAATGGTGGGAAAAAGAGAAAATATCCAGTGAGCGGCAGTTGTGTGGAGGAAAATGCCTTGTTGAGGTCAGAGGAGAATGGGCAGACTGTTTCCAGGTGATAGAAAGACAACAGTAACTCCAATAACCTCTCGTTACACCCAAGGTATGCAGAATACCATCTCTGAACGCACAACACATCCAACCTGGAAGCAGATGGGCTACAGCAGCAGAAGACCACACCGGGTGCCACTCCCATCAGCTAAGAACAGGAAACTGAGGCTACAATCGGCACAGGATCACCAAAATTGGACAATAGAAGATTGGAAAAACGTTGTCTGGTCTGATGAGTCTGGATTTCAGCTCCGACATTCAGATGGTGGGGTCAGAATTTGGCGCATGGATCCATCCTGCCTTGTGGGGGTGTAATGGTGTGGGGGATGGGATATCACCGGTTCAGGCTGGTGGTGGGGGTGTAATGGTGTGGGGGATGGGGTATCTCCGGTTCAGGCTGGTGGTGGGGGTGTAATGGTGTGGGGGATGGGATATCACCGGTTCAGGCTGGTGGTGGAGGTGTAATGGTGTGGGGGATGGGGTATCACCGGTTCAGGCTGGTGGTGGGGGTGTAATGGTGTGGGGGATGGGGTATCTCCGGTTCAGGCTGGTGGTGGAGGTGTAATGGTGTGGGGGATGGGGTATCTCCGGTTCAGGCTGGTGGTGGGGGTGTAATGGTGTGGGGGATGGGATATCACCGGTTCAGGCTGGTGGTGGGGGTGTAATGGTGTGGGGGATGGGGTATCACCGGTTCAGGCTGGTGGTGGAGGTGTAATGGTGTGGGGGATGGGGTATCACCGGTTCAGGCTGGTGGTGGGGGTGTAATGGTGTGGGGGATGGGGTATCACTGGTTCAGGATGGTGGTGGGGGTGTATTGGTGTGGGGGATGGGGTATCACCGGTTCAGGCTGGTGGTGGGGGTGTAATGGTGTGGGGGATGGGATATAACCGGTTCAGGCTGGTGGTGGTGGGGGTGTAATGGTGGGGGGGATGGGATATCACCGGTTCAGGCTGGTGGTGGGGGTGTAATGGTGTGGGGGATGGGGTATCACCGGTTCAGGCTGGTGGTGGGGGTGTAATGGTGTGGGGGATGGGGTATCACCGGTTCAGGCTGGTGGTGGGGGTGTAATGGTGTGGGGGATGGGGTATCACTGGTTCAGGATGGTGGTGGGGGTGTATTGGTGTGGGGGATGGGGTATCACTGGTTCAGGATGGTGGTGGGGGTGTAATGGTGTGGGGGATGGGGTATCACCGGTTCAGGCTGGTGGTGGGGTTGTAATGGTGGGGGGGATGGGATATCACCGGTTCAGGCTGGTGGTGGGGGTGTAATGGTGTGGGGGATGGGGTATCACCGGTTCAGGCTGGTGGTGGGGGTGTAATGGTGTGGGGGATGGGATATCACCGGTTCAGGCTGGTGGTGGGGGTGTAATGGTGTGGGGGATGGGGTATCACCGGTTCAGGCTGGTGGTGGGGTTGTAATGGTGGGGGGGATGGGATATCACCGGTTCAGGCTGGTGGTGGGGGTGTAATGGTGTGGGGGATGGGGTATCACCGGTTCAGGCTGGTGGTGGGGGTGTAATGGTGTGGGGGATGGGGTATCACCGGTTCAGGCTGGTGGTGGGGGTGTAATGGTGTGGGGGATGGGGTATCACCGGTTTAGGCTGGTGGTGGGGGTGTAATGGTGTGGGGGATGGGATATCACCGGTTCAGGCTGGTGGTGGGGGTGTAATGGTGTGGGGGGATGGGATATCACCGGTTCAGGCTGGTGGTGGGGGTGTAATGGTGTGGGGGATGGGGGTATCACCGGTTCAGGCTGGTGGTGGGGGTGTAATGGTGTGGGGGATGGGATATCACTGGTTCAGGCTGGTGGTGGAGGTGTAATGGTGTGGGGGATGGGATATCACCGGTTCAGGCTGGTGGTGGGGGTGTAATGGTGTGGGGGATGGGATATCACCGGTTCAGGCTGGTGGTGGGGGTGTAATGGTGTGGGGGATGGGATATCAGCGGTTCAGGCTGGTGGTGGAGGTGTAATGGTGTGGGGGATGGGATATCACCGGTTCAGGCTGGTGGTGGGGGTGTAATGGTGTGGGGGATGGGATATCACCGGTTCAGGCTGGTGGTGGGGGTGTAATGGTGTGGGGGATGGGATATCACCGGTTCAGGCTGGTGGTGGGGTGTAATGGTGTGGGGGGATGGGATATCACCGGTTCAGGCTGGTGGTGGGGGTGTAATGGTGTGGGGGATGGGATATCACCGGTTCAGGCTGGTGGTGGAGGTGTAATGGTGTGGGGGATGGGATATCACCGGTTCAGGCTGGTGGTGGGGGTGTAATGGTGGGGGGGATGGGGTATCTCCGGTTCAGGCTGGTGGTGGAGGTGTAATGGTGTGGGGGATGGGATATCACCGGTTCAGGCTGGTGGTGGAGGTGTAATGGTGTGGGGGATGGGGTATCACCGGTTCAGGCTGGTGGTGGGGGTGTAATGGTGTGGGGGATGGGATATCACCGGTTCAGGCTGGTGGTGGTGGGGGTGTAATGGTGTGGGGGATGGGATATCACCGGTTCAGGCTGGTGGTGGGGGTGTAATGGTGTGGGGGATGGGGTATCACCGGTTCAGGCTGGTGGTGGGGATGTAATGGTGTGGGGGATGGGGTATCACCGGTTCAGGCTGGTGGTGGTGGTGTAATGGTGTGGGGGATGGGATATCACCGGTTCAGGCTGGTGGTGGGGGTGTAATGGTGTGGGGGATGGGATATCTCCAGTTCAGGCTGGTGGTGGGGTTGTAAAGGTGTGGGGGATGGGGTATCACCGGTTCAGGCTGGTGGTGGGGGTGTAATGGTGTGGGGGATGGGGTATCACCGGTTCAGGCTGGTGGTGGGGTTGTAATGGTGGGGGGGATGGGATATCACCGGTTCAGGCTGGTGGTGGGGGTGTAATGGTGTGGGGGATGGGATATCACCGGTTCAGGCTGGTGGTGGGGGTGTAATGGTGTGGGGGATGGGGTATCACCGGTTCAGGCTGGTGGTGGGGTTGTAATGGTGGGGGGGATGGGATATCACCGGTTCAGGCTGGTGGTGGGGGTGTAATGGTGTGGGGGATGGGATATCACCGGTTCAGGCTGGTGGTGGGGGTGTAATGGTGTGGGGGATGGGGTATCACCGGTTCAGGCTGGTGGTGGGGGTGTAATGGTGTGGGGGATGGGGTATCACCGGTTCAGGCTGGTGGTGGGGGTGTAATGGTGTGGGGGATGGGGTATCACCGGTTTAGGCTGGTGGTGGGGGTGTAATGGTGTGGGGGATGGGATATCACCGGTTCAGGCTGGTGGTGGGGGTGTAATGGTGTGGGGGGATGGGATATCACCGGTTCAGGCTGGTGGTGGGGGTGTAATGGTGTGGGGGATGGGGGTATCACCGGTTCAGGCTGGTGGTGGGGTGTAATGGTGTGGGGGATGGGATATCACTGGTTCAGGCTGGTGGTGGAGGTGTAATGGTGTGGGGGATGGGATATCACCGGTTCAGGCTGGTGGTGGGGGTGTAATGGTGTGGGGGATGGGATATCACCGGTTCAGGCTGGTGGTGGGGGTGTAATGGTGTGGGGGATGGGATATCAGCGGTTCAGGCTGGTGGTGGGGGTGTAATGGTGTGGGGGGATGGGATATCACCGGTTCAGGCTGGTGGTGGTGGGGGTGTAATGGTGTGGGGGATGGGATATCACCGGTTCAGGCTGGTGGTGGGGGTGTAATGGTGTGGGGGATGGGATATCACCGGTTCAGGCTGGTGGTGGGGGTGTAATGGTGTGGGGGATGGGATATCCCCGGTTCAGGCTGGTGGTGGGGGTGTAATGGTGTGGGGGATGGGATATCCCCGGTTCAGGCTGGTGGTGGGGGTGTAATGGTGTGGGGGATGGGATATCACTGGTTCAGGCTGGTGGTGGGATGTAATGGTGTGGGGGATGGGATATCACCGGTTCAGGCTGGTGGTGGGGGTGTAATGGTGTGGGGGATGGGGTATCACCGGTTCAGGCTGGTGGTGGGGGTGTAATGGTGTGGGGGATGGGATATCACTGGTTCAGGCTGGTGGTGGGGGTGTAATGGTGTGGGGGATGGGGTATCACCGGTTCAGGCTGGTGGTGGGGTGTAATGGTGTGGGGGGATGGGATATCACCGGTTCAGGCTGGTGGTGGGGGTGTAATGGTGTGGGGGATGGGATATCCCCGGTTCAGGCTGGTGGTGGGGGTGTAATGGTGTGGGGGATGGGATATCACCGGTTCAGGCTGGTGGTGGGGGTGTAATGGTGTGGGGGATGGGATATCCCCGGTTCAGGCTGGTGGTGGGGGTGTAATGGTGTGGGGGATGGGATATCACCGGTTCAGGCTGGTTATGGGGGTGTAATGGTGTGGGGGAAGGGGTATCACCAGTTCAGGCTGGTGGTGGGGGTGTAATGGTGTGGGGGATGGGATATCACCGGTTCAGGCTGGTGGTGGGGGTGTAATGGTGTGGGGGATGGAATATCACCGGTTCAGGCTGGTGGTGGGGTGTAATGGTGTGGGGGATGGGGTATCACCAGTTCAGGCTGGTGGTGGGGGTGTAATGGTGTGGGGGATGGGATATCACCGGTTCAGGCTGGTGGTGGAGGTGTAATGGTGTGGGGGATGGGATATCACCGGTTCAGGCTGGTGGTGGAGGTGTAATGGTGTGGGGGATGGGATATCACTGGTTCAGGCTGGTGGTGGGGATGTAATGGTGTGGGGGATGGGATATCACCGGTTCAGGCTGGTGGTGGAGGTGTAATGGTGTGGGGGATGGGGTATCACCAGTTCAGGCTGGTGGTGGGGGTGTAATGGTGTGGGGGATGGGATATCACCGGTTCAGGCTGGTGGTGGAGGTGTAATGGTGTGGGGGATGGGATATCACCGGTTCAGGCTGGTGGTGGGGGTGTAATGGTGTGGGGGATGGGATATCACTGGTTCAGGCTGGTGGTGGGGATGTAATGGTGTGGGGGATGGGATATCACCGGTTCAGGCTGGTGGTGGGGGTGTAATGGTGTGGGGGATGGGATATCACCGGTTCAGGCTGGTGGTGGGGGTGTAATGGTGTGGGGGATGGGGTATCACCGGTTCAGGCTGGTGGTGGGGGTGTAATGGTGTGGGGGATGGGATATCACCGGTTCAGGCTGGTGGTGGGGGTGTAATGGTGTGGGGGATGGGATATCACCGGTTCAGGCTGGTGGTGGAGGTGTAATGGTGTGGGGGATGGGATATCACCGGTTCAGGCTGGTGGTGGGGGTGTAATGGTGTGGGGGATGGGATATCACCGGGTCAGGCTGGTGGTGGGGGTGTAATGGTGTGGGGGGATGGGATATCACCGGTTCAGGCTGGTGGTGGGGGTGTAATGGTGTGGGGGATGGGGTATCACCGGTTCAGGCTGGTGGTGGGGGTGTAATGGTGTGGGGGATGGGATATCACCGGTTCAGGCTGGTGGTGGGGGTGTATTGGTGTGGGGGATGGGATATCACCGGTTCAGGCTGGTGGTGGGGGTGTAATGGTGTGGGGGATGGGGTATCACCGGTTCAGGCTGGTGGTGGGGGTGTATTGGTGTGGAGGATGGGATATCACCGGTTCAGGCTGGTGGTGGGGGTGTAATGGTGTGGGGGATGGGGTATCACCGGTTCAGGCTGGTGGTGGGGGTGTATTGGTGTGGGGGATGGGATATCACCGGTTCAGGCTGGTGGTGGGGGTGTAATGGTGTGGGGGATGGGGTATCACCGGTTCAGGCTGGTGGTGGGGGTGTATTGGTGTGGGGGATGGGATATCACCGGTTCAGGCTGGTGGTGGTGGGGGTGTAATGGTGTGGGGGATGGGATATCACCGGTTCAGGCTGGTGGTGGGGGTCTAATGGTGTGGGGGATGGGATATCACCAGTTCAGGCTGGTGGTGGGGGTGTAATGGTGTGGGGGATGGGGTATCACTGGTTCAGGCTGGTGGTGGGGGTGTAATGGTGTGGGGGATGGGGTATCACTGGTTCAGGCTGGTGGTGGTGGGGGTGTAATGGTGTGGGGGATGGGATATCACCGGTTCAGGCTGGTGGTGGGGGTGTAATGGTGTGGGGGATGGGATATCACCGGTTCAGGCTGGTGGTGGGGGTGTAATGGTGTGGGGGATGGGGTATCACCGGTTCAGGCTGGTGGTGGGGGAGTAATGGTGTGGAGGATGGGATATCACCGGTTCAGGCTGGTGGTGGGGGTGTAATGGTGTGGGGGATGGGATATCACCGGTTCAGGCTGGTGGTGGGGGTGTAATGGTGTGGGGGATGGGGTATCACCGGTTCAGGCTGGTGGTGGGGGTGTAATGGTGTGGGGGATGGGATATCACCGGTTCAGGCTGGTGGTGGGGATGTAATGGTGTGGGGGATGGGATATCACCGGTTCAGGCTGGTGGTGGGGGTGTAATGGTGTGGGGGATGGGGTATCACCGGTTCAGGCTGGTGGTGGGAGTGTAATGGTGTGGGGGATGGGATATCACCGGTTCAGGCTGGTGGTGGAGGTGTAATGGTGTGGGGGATGGGGTATCACCGGTTCAGGCTGGTGGTGGGGGTGTAATGGTGTGGGGGATGGGATATCACCGGTTCAGGCTGGTGGTGGGGTGTAATGGTGTGGGGGATGGGATATCACCGGTTCAGGCTGGTGGTCGGAGTGTAATGGTGTGGGGGATGGGGTATCACCGGTTCAGGCTGGTGGTGGGGGTGTAATGGTGTGGGGGATGGGGGTATCACCGGTTCAGGCTGGTGGTGGGGGTGTAATGGTGTGGGGGATGGGGTATCACTGGTTCAGGCTGGTGGTGGGGGTGTAATGGTGTGGGGGATGGGGTATCACTGGTTCAGGCTGGTGGTGGTGGGGGTGTAATGGTGTGGGGGATGGGATATCACCGGTTCAGGCTGGTGGTGGGGGTGTAATGGTGTGGGGGATGGGATATCACCGGTTCAGGCTGGTGGTGGGGGTGTAATGGTGTGGGGGATGGGGTATCACCGGTTCAGGCTGGTGGTGGGGGAGTAATGGTGTGGAGGATGGGATATCACCGGTTCAGGCTGGTGGTGGGGGTGTAATGGTGTGGGGGATGGGATATCACCGGTTCAGGCTGGTGGTGGAGGTGTAATGGTGTGGGGGATGGGGTATCACCGGTTCAGGCTGGTGGTGGGGTGTAATGGTGTGGGGGATGGGGTATCACCGGTTCAGGCTGGTGGTGGGGGTTTAATGGTGTGGGGGATGGGATATCACCTGTTCAGGCTGGTGGTGGGGGTGTAATGGTGTGGAGGATGGGATATCACCGGTTCAGGCTGGTGGTGGGGGTGTAATGGTGTGGGGGATGGGGTATCACCGGTTCAGGCTGGTGGTGGGGGTGTAATGGTGTGGGGGATGGGGTATCACCGGTTCAGGCTGGTGGTGGGGGTGTAATGGTGTGGGGGATGGGATATCACCGGTTCAGGCTGGTGGTGGGGGTGTAATGGTGTGGGGGATGGGATATCACCGGTTCAGGCTGGTGGTGGGGGTGTAATGGTGTGGGGGATGGGGTATCACCGGTTCAGGCTGGTGGTGGGGGTGTAATGGTGTGGGGGATGGGATATCACCGGTTCAGGCTGGTGGTGGGGATGTAATGGTGTGGGGGATGGGATATCACCGGTTCAGGCTGGTGGTGGGGGTGTAATGGTGTGGGGGATGGGATATCACCGGTTCAGGCTGGTGGTGGGGATGTAATGGTGTGGGGGATGGGATATCACCGGTTCAGGCTGGTGGTGGGGGTGTAATGGTGTGGGGGATGGGGTATCACCGGTTCAGGCTGGTGGTGGGAGTGTAATGGTGTGGGGGATGGGATATCACCGGTTCAGGCTGGTGGTGGAGGTGTAATGGTGTGGGGGATGGGGTATCACCGGTTCAGGCTGGTGGTGGGGGTGTAATGGTGTGGGGGATGGGATATCACCGGTTCAGGCTGGTGGTGGGGTGTAATGGTGTGGGGGATGGGATATCACCGGTTCAGGCTGGTGGTCGGAGTGTAATGGTGTGGGGGATGGGGTATCACCGGTTCAGGCTGGTGGTGGGGGTGTAATGGTGTGGGGGATGGGGGTATCACCGGTTCAGGCTGGTGGTGGGGGTGTAATGGTGTGGGGGATGGGATATCACCGGTTCAGGCTGGTGGTGGGGGTGTAATGGTGTGGGGGATGGGATATCACCGGTTCAGGCTGGTGGTGGGGGTGTAATGGTGTGGGGGATGGGGTATCACCGGTTCAGGCTGGTGGTGGGGGTGTAATGGTGTGGGGGATGGGATATCACCGGTTCAGGCTGGTGGTGGGGGTGTAATGGTGTGGGGGATGGGATATCACCGGTTCAGGCTGGTGGTGGGGGTGTAATGGTGTGGGGGATGGGATATCACCGGTTCAGGCTGGTGGTGGGGGTGTAATGGTGTGGGGGATGGGGTATCACCGGTTCAGGCTGGTGGTGGGGGTGTAATGGTGTGGGGGATGGGATATCACCGGTTCAGGCTGGTGGTGGGGGTGTAATGGTGTGGGGGATGGGATATCACCGGTTCAGGCTGGTGGTGGGGTGTAATGGTGTGGGGGATGGGGTATCACCGGTTCAGGCTGGTGGTGGGGGTGTAATGGTGTGGGGGATGGGATATCACCGGGTCAGGCTGGTGGTGGGGGTGTAATGGTGTGGGGGATGGGATATCACCGGTTCAGGCTGGTGGTGGGGGTGTAATGGTGTGGGGGATGGGATATCACTGGATCAGGCTGGTGGTGGGGTGTAATGGTGTGGGGGATGGGATATCACCGGTTCAGGCTGGTGGTGGGGGTGTAATGGTGTGGGGGATGGGATATCACCGGTTCAGGCTGGTGGTGGGGGTGTAATGGTGTGGGGGATGGGGTATCACCGGTTCAGGCTGGTGGTGGGGGTGTAATGGTGTGGGGGATGGGATATCACCGGTTCAGGCTGGTGGTGGGGGTGTAATGGTGTGGGGGATGGGATATCACCGGTTCAGGCTGGTGGTGGAGGTGTAATGGTGTGGGGGATGGGATATCACCGGTTCAGGCTGGTGGTGGGGGTGTAATGGTGTGGGGGATGGGGTATCACCGGTTCAGGCTGGTGGTGGGGGTGTAATGGTGTGGGGGATGGGATATCACCGGTTCAGGCTGGTGGTGGGGGTGTAATGGTGTGGGGGATGAGGTATCACCGGTTCAGGCTGGTGGTGGGGGTGTAATGGTGTGGGGGATGGGATATCACCGGTTCAGGCTGGTGGTGGGGGTGTAATGGTGTGGGGGATGGGATATCACCGGTTCAGGCTGGTGGTGGGGGGTGTATTGGTGTGGGGGATGGGGTATCGCCGGTTCAGGCTGGTGGTGGGGGTGTAATGGTGTGGGGGATGGGGTATCACCGGTTCAGGCTGGTGGTGGGGGTGTATTGGTGTGGGGGATGGGGTATCACCGGTTCAGGCTGGTGGTGGGGGTGTAATGGTGTGGGGGATGGGATATCACCGGTTCAGGCTGGTGGTGGGGATGTTATGGTGTGGGGGATGGGGTATCACCGGTTCAGGCTGGTGGTGGGGGTGTAATGGTGTGGGGGATGGGATATCACCAGTTCAGGCTGGTGGTGGGGGTGTAATGGTGTGGGGGTGTAATGGTGTGGGGGATGGGGTATCACTGGTTCAGGCTGGTGGTGGTGGGGGTGTAATGGTGTGGGGGATGGGATATCACCGGTTCAGGCTGGTGGTGGGGGTCTAATGGTGTGGGGGATGGGATATCACCAGTTCAGGCTGGTGGTGGGGGTCTAATGGTGTGGGGGATGGGGTATCACCGGTTCAGGCTGGTGGTGGGGGTGTAATGGTGTGGGGGATGGGATATCACTGGTTCAGGCTGGTGGTGGTGGGGGTGTAATGGTGTGGGGGATGGGGTATCACTGGTTCAGGCTGGTGGTGGTGGGGGTGTAATGGTGTGGGGGATGGGATATCACCGGTTCAGGCTGGTGGTGGGGGTGTAATGGTGTGGGGGATGGGATATCACCGGTTCAGGCTGGTGGTGGGGGTGTAATGGTGTGCGGGATGGGGTATCACCGGTTCAGGCTGGTGGTGGGGGTGTAATGGTGTGGGGGATGGGATATCACCGGTTCAGGCTGATGGTGTGGGGCATGGGTGTCCCCATCTTCTGATGGCTCCTTCCAGCAGGATAACGCACCATGTCACAAAGCTCCAATCATCTCACCACTGGACAATGAGGTCCCTGTACTCTAATGGCCTCCACACTCACCACATCTCATCCAATAGAGCACCTTTGGGATGTGGTGGAACGGGAGATTGGCATCATGGATGTGCAGCCGACAAATCTGCAGCAACTGTGTGATGTTATCAGGTCACTATGGAGGAAAATCTCTGAGAAACGTTTCCAACACCTTGTTGTATTTATGCCACCAAGAATGAAGGCCAAAGGGGGTCCAACCCGCTACTAGCAAGGAGGACCTCATAAAGTGTCCGGAGAGTGTATATATAAATATATATATAGAAAGGAATTCAATAAACCAATAACATCACTTTTCTGGCACTGTGGCCCCTTTACCACGGCCCTGCGCCTAGTTCATGAAAGCTTTGCGCCAGTTTCAGTTTGAGGTGTGACATGTGCGCCGGATCCAGGTAGTTCTGACCACCTTTTCGGATCGGTCAATTATGGCAGCAACAGATTCTAAAAGACTTAACGGCAGGGGGAATGTTGTGTGCTCATTTTTGTATTAATATATTTGAATGTGTTTTACATTTACTTCTTCGGTTGCTAGGATAAAGGCCACCAGCATCCTAGCAACCATTAACTATCATAGTAACCTGGCAGTGGGTGGAGCCTGATAGGCAATGCCGAGATACTAGTTCCCCATCAGTTCTCCTTTTCCTCTGATGGACGGCAAATGTCCGTTATTCAGTCCAATAGCAGCTTTGGAATCCACCTACTGCCATCTGCTGTCAATGATGGGCAAGGCGGCGGACCTGGTGTGGAATGAGCCTCAGAGTCCCCCATAAGGTTCTGCCCACCCAACTTATATTAATGGCCGCTGCACATGGTGGGTGGCCGGAACCTGATAAGGAACTTTGAGTCTAGTATTCTGTCAGCTCCGCCTTGCCTGTGATGGATCGCAAATGGCGGCAAGTGGATTCCTTAGCTGCTATTCGTCCAATGTATTGGCTTTGGGAATCCTCCCACTGCCATTGAATGTCAATCGTGGGCAAAGAGGACCTGATGGGGAACTAGTCTCAGAGTTCCCCATCAGGCTTCTCCCACGTAACAGACACAGTGGTCTTGAATTTTGATTTGTTGGGAGGGCGGGGCCTGATGGTGGACCCTCAGACTAGTTTCCCATCAGGTTCTCCTTGCCCATGAATAGTGGCTATGGAGTCCCCTCATGGAAATTTGCTGTCTATCACAGGAAAAGCAGACCTGATGGGGAACTGGTCTCAGACTCCCCTATAGGGACCCACCCAACAACACAAAATTCACGTTGGTTGGAAGGAGCCTGATGGAGAACTCTGAGACCAGCTCCCCATCTGGTCAGCTTTGCCTGTGATTGACAGCAGATGGAAAAGTGTGGATACCAAAGCTCGCAGGCAAGGAGGACTTGAGTAGGAACTAGTCTCAGAATTCCCCCATCAGGCTCTGCTCACCCAACAACTCAAACTTGACGGCCGCTGTGCCTGTTGGTTGTGAGAAACCTGGTGGGGAACTAGTCTCAGACTCACCTATTATTCACGTTGGTTGGAAGGAGCCTGATGGGGAAACTTTGAGACCCGCTCCCCAGAAGATCTGCTTTGCCTGTGATTGACAGCGGATGGAAATGCATGGATTCCAAAGCCTCCAATGGACAGAATAGTAGCGATGGATCCGCCCCCTGCCACTTGCTGTCAATTAAAAGTAAAGTGGACTAGATGGGGAACTAGTCTCCAGTATGGGCACTCTGTTCTCAGTACGGGGCATTGACAGATTCATCTACCTGTCTCCGATCGGGGCACAAGCACCGTCACTTTTGGTGGTGCACGGCAATGAAATTCACCCGTAATGAATTCCCCGGACAGCATGTAACTATTGTGGCATTTCAGGGGAGTCCGGCTACATTGAGATTCAACAAGGCCTGATGAAGGGGGAATGTCTGAGCACCTGAAACCTGTGGGCTTTCTTATTATTCTTGGCTTTCTCTCATGATTGGTGTGGTGTTACTTCTGCTTCCTGTATCATTGAGGTCATTTATTGTTGCTCATACATACAATATATATATATATGGGTGCGCTGCCCCTTTAAATAATGTATCTTATATCAAAGTGCATACTAAATACATAATTAACTTAGTACATATGACACAGCCTTATGGTCACCTGCAGCAAGGACAGCCAGCTCCTCAACTCCCCTGCCTCTTATTTAAACAGTAGCCCCAGGTGTCAGATGCTGTAAGCCCAGAGAAAGCTCATGCCAAATCACAGCCGCAGTATAAGCCACGGTTTACCGCAAAAGAAAAATGGGAAGAACCATAGGACATTACTGTAAACCAACTGGCATTCAATGAACGACTTGTCCTCACTGAGGGAAGAAAACCAAACAGCATAAAAACAACTTGGCATGTTGCCCAGTCAAACACGCATGCGTGATGATGTCGGTGCAAAAGCTCTACTCCTATGTGTTTCGTCCACATAGACATCCTCTGAAGGATGATAGGTTCTCTATTTATCAGATTGTCAGAGATAGGAAGCAATGGGAAAATCCCAAATTTTGAGTTGTCTACAGAATGGGAGGTGAAGAAAAATCTTCCACTGGTCACACCTTTTGCTGTGATTTCTCCTCAAATTGGAAAGATTTCCTCTCTCTCGGCCAGGGTTCTGACCATCCCCCATTCTAAAAAAAAAAAGGCTTTGATATTATCAGTTGTAGAAAAAAAAAAAAAAAGGTCATTGACGCCACGGAATGGAAACACTGATTGCGTTTTGCTTCTGTGCGCTCAGTCTTATGAAGAAGAAAATGGACCCAAAGGATTTATCACAAAAAGAGATAAAAAAAGGATACAAAAGAAAGGAATCTGCAGAAATGGGGGAAGGGGAGTGAGGACGCTGCTTTGGCTTCAGGGCGCCGCCATCCATTTTTAAAATAAAGTCGACACCTGCTTTGTGTTGCAAGTCGCAATACGGCGTAAACGCGGGTAAAACGTTGTGAAAGTTAAGTGTGACACGACACCCTCCGGTGCACTATACCGATAGTTACTGCCGGCGAAAGGTAACCGACACATTTTAATAAAGCTTCACATTCAGTGATTGCCGACAAATTCTTCTGCCAACGGCAGATATACGGCGCTTAGCGTTGGTTAATACGTCTGCTTTGGCTTTTGCTTTGAGGGTTAAAGGTGCTCCAGATTACCATTCTGCCAATGGTGCCAGCCAAGAGCGACGGTCAGATAATGACTGACATATGTAATTCCTGCATTGATGATGTGACAGAGATACGGGACTCGCACACAATCGATCTCAGCCATACGAAGGGCAACAAAAAAACAATATACGAGGGATTGGATTTTATCGCAGCGCTATTAGTTCAGTTTCTAAAGCGAAGGCTGATTGTGAGGGTGCATATGATACATTTTATACCCTTTTTGAGCCTTCATTCACACCTGAACATTATGTTGTATGATTCCTGAAGTGCGACAGCACTCAATCTGAAAAATGTATTCCATTATTCTCAATGGCTGAGCTGTGTATGTCGCCTGTTACCACAAGACTGGAGGAGCACAATTGTCTACAATGTCTTTGTATGATGGAGGATTACCAGGACCCTTCACTGGAATTCGATAAATGTAACAATTTGGGAAGTGTCCAGGTACTTTAAGTCATAAACTAGGTTAAAAAAATCTTCCATAATTACTTATACTATTCATCTTCTTTTCCTGGCCTCGTTTTAGCAATTTAAAATGATTTTTTTCAACCATATTTAATTTGCAAAAATTCCTAATGATTTAAGGGCAAGTACTGTTAACATATTTGGCGAGGCCAAGTCCCATCAACATATTTGGCAAGGTTAAGTACATCAACATATTTGGTGAGGCCAAGTGCCATCACCATATTTAGTGAGGCCAAGTACCATCAACATATTTGGTGAGGCCAAGTACCATCAACATATTTGGTGAGGCCAAGTACCATCAACAAATTTGGTGAGGCCAAGTACGTAAACACATTTCGTGAGATCAAGTACGACAACATCTTTGGTGAGATCAAGTACATCAACACATTTTGTGAGGTCAAGTTCGTCATCATAGTTGGTGAGGCCAAGTACAGTCAACACATTTAGTGAGGTTAAGTATGTCAACCAAAAATAAAAAAGGGATAAACATCGCTTAACCAGTAAATGCAAAGCTGGCTCACCCCAATTTCAAGGGATGGGGTTTCCTGGAGCCAAAGAAGGACTAAATGCTAAAGGGGTGGTGACCCAGGTACAAAGAACCAGAGTCAAGCTGGAGGGGCTCAGAAAGGAAAACACACCGCAGCATGGGCATGAATCTAATTATAACTATCATTGATTGATACAAAAAATTCAAATTTATCAAATGGAGGAATTGGTAAGGTGGTAAGTCCTTGCTGGCACTATACGGTCCAAGAGGAATGATGTGGAGCGGCAGGGTGTACAAGCCGCATGAATGAGCTGGAGACACCGGGTTACATGAGGTGATGACGTCAGGCTATTGATCCACCCATGACTGCCTATACTTTACAGCATCAGGTTATCCCAGTGTTTTTCATTTCATTGTGAACTAACATCATGTGGACTTTACCTACAGCTTACCACAATTGCCCCTGTGGCCCCTGCCATATCCATTTGCCATCAGTGGCTTATCTTCCTTTTGATAAATTAGATTTTTTTGTATCAATAAAATGTAGATTCATGCACATGCTGTGTTTTCCATTCGGAGCCCCTCCAGCTTGACTCTGGTTCTTTGTACCTGGGTCACCACCCCTTTAGCATTTAGGCCAAGTACGTCAAACATATTTGGTGAGGCCAAGTATGTCAACAAATTTGGTGGGGCCAAGTACGTCAACATATTTGGTGAGTTCAAGTACAGTCAGGGGCGGACTGACCATTGAGCGATTAGGGCACTGCCCGAGGGCCCTGGGCCACTAGGGGGCCCCATCAGGGCTGCCAGCCTCAGTAAAAACAGGGACAGTATGTATAAATCTGTGTTTTTTTTACATCTGTCTGTGTATACTGTGTGTACATGTATGTGTATACTGTGTGATTGTATACTGTGTGTGTGTATACTGTGTGGCCCCATAATCTCTGATTGCCTGGGGGCCCCATAATCTCCTATTGCCCAAGGGCCCCATGAGTTATCAGTCCGCCCCTGAGTACAGTCCACACATTTGGTGAGTCCAAGTACAGTCCACACATTTGGTGAGTCCAAGTACAGTCAACACACTTGGTGAGTCCAAGTACGTCAACATATTTGGTGAGTCAAAGTAGAGTCAACATATTTGGTGAGTCCAAGTATGTCAACATATTTGGTGAGTCAAAGTAGAGTCAACATATTTGGTGAGTTCAAGTACAGTCAACAAATTTGGTGGGGCCAAGTATGTCAACATATTTGGTGAGTCCAAGTATGTCAACATATTTGGTGAGACAAAGTACAGTCAACACATTTGGTGAGTCCAAGTACAGTCCACACATTTGGTGAGGCCAAGCACAGTCAACACACTTGGTGAGGTCAAGTTAATTAAAATATTTGATGAGGCCAAGTACCGCCAATATATTTGGCAAGGTTAAGTATGTCAACACATTTGGTGAGGCCAAGTACTGCCAACATATTTGATGAGTCCAAGTACCATCAACACATTTGGCAAGGTCAAATACGTCAACATATTTGGTGAGCCCAAGTATCAACATATTTGCTAATAGAGTGTGTTGGCGAGTTTGGTCTTTTTTGGACATAGAAAATGCTGTAAAGCCTTCTAGTGTATGACCAACATATCAGAGAGAGTTTCCCTCTAGATTTGCAGGCCGTTGCTGCCCAGTCTCCAGAAATAACTCTTACTCTGGTTAGACAGGTAACCCCACACAATGCTTTAAAACTGTGCTGAATCTGGAACGCCTTCCTCCAGGCCGGCAATGGTGGTCTCCAGTTCTGGAAGGAAGCCCTGGCTATGTATAACCAAAACTCTGGCAGGTTGTCTTTAACAAAAATGGTTAACGAAAGCAGGAAGAAGTTACCAGGAATAGAGGAACGGGTGATTCCCCCCCCCCCCCCCCTGTGTGTGTGACAGGACCTCATCATGATGTTCCTACAAGCGTGCAGCCCGCCAAGTCACAATGTGTAATCTGTCAACGCTCACCCCTGACAGCCTGCCGACAGATGACACAGTAACAAGTGTAACATCAACTGTAACATTTAATGTAGCGTCAAATTCACACTAAAAACCACATCTGAGATCTTTTAAACTTTAATAATGTAATAATTTTCAAGCCACGTTCTTATTGGGGAATAAGTTTCCCCATTTCCAGAAAATAGCCTGTGCAGTTAAGGGCCCCAAAATTGTCAAGCTTTGTAAAATGTTCATTAATATTATTGTCATACCTGTAGGACATTGGGGCCCCCTGGAAGCCTGGCCAAAAAACTCCCTCTTCACCTCCCTCTTATTCTAAGACACGGTCTGGAGGGGGCGTGACACAGCCCGTGACTGGCAGAAATCCGCCCACACCATGTTATTGACAACAGATAATAAAGATTTAATTTCAAATATATATTTGTATGACAATTTAAAACAGTTTATTGATATTATTTATTTTTATTCTGTATTGAAAAGACTGTATTTTATTTTTATTTTTTTGAACATGTGACCAGCAGCAGAAGACTAGAAGCTCCTCCTGCTTATGTTTCCCTGCATACAGGCTGGGAGAGAGCTGGGTCACGTGACAGCTGGATATCCATTAGGAAAAGGGGACTTAGATTTTTTTTTATTAAAATAATTACAGACCTGTCATCCATATAAAGAAATAGAAGGGAGAATGTACATTACACAGCGTGTGTGTATCACTTTAAATGATAGATTTCGGGGAGGAATAGGTTTTTAAATTCAGGGAAGGATAAGTGTTGGATTTCGGGAAGGATTAAATGTTGGATTTTGGGGAGGGTTAAATGTTGTATTTCAGGGAGGGTTGAGTGTTGGATTTTGGGGAGGGTTAAGCATTGGTTTTCAGGGAGGGTTAAATTTTGGATTTCAGGAAGGGTTAAATGTCGGTTTTTGGGGAGGATTAAATGTTGGATTTCAGGGAGAGTTAAGTGTTGGATTTTAGGGAGAAATAAGTGTTAGATTTTGGGAAGGGTTAAATGTTTGGTTTTTGGGGAGGATTAAATGTTGGATTTCGGGGAGGGATAAGTGTTGCATTTTAGGGAGGGTTAAATATTGGATTTCGGGGAGGGTTAAATGTTGTATTTTGGGAGGGTTAAGTGTTGTATTTTGGGGAGGGTTAAATGTTGTATTTTGGGGAGGGTTAAGTGTTGGGTATCAGCGAAGCTTAAATGTTGTATTTTGGGGAGGGTTAAATGTTGTATTTTGGGAGGGTTAAGTGTTGGGTTTCCAGGAGGGTGAAATGTTGGATTTCGGGAAGGGTTAAAGTGTTGGGTTTCTGGGAGGGTGAAATGTTGTATTTTGGGGAGGGTTAAGTGTTGTATTTTGGGGAGGGTTAAGTGTTGGATTTTGGGGAGGGTTAAGTGTTGGGTATCAGGGAAGGTTAAATGTTGTATTTTGGGGAGGGTTAAATGTTGGATTTCGGGAAGGGTTAAGTGTTGGGTTTCCAGAAGGGTGAAATGTTGGATTTCGGGAAAGGTTAAGTGTTGGGTTTCCGGGAGGGTGAAATGTTGGATTTCGGGAAAGGTTAAGTGTTGGGTTTCCGGGAGGGTGAAATGTTGGATTTCGGGAAGGGTTAAGTGTTGGGTTCCCGGAAGGGTGAAATGTTGGATTTCGGGAAAGGTTAAGTGTTGGGTTTCCGGGAGGGTGAAATGTTGGATTTCGGGAAAGGTTAAGTGTTGGGTTTCCGGGAGGGTGAAATGTTGGATTTCGGGAAGGGTTAAGTGTTGGGTTCCCGGAAGGGTGAAATGTTGGATTTCGGGAAGGGTTAAGTGTTGGGTTTCCGGGAGGGTGAAATGTTGGATTTCGGGAAAGGTTAAGTGTTGGGTTTCCGGGAGGGTGAAATGTTGGATTTCGGGAAGGGTTAAGTGTTGGGTTCCCGGAAGGGTGAAATGTTGGATTTCGGGAAGGGTTAAGTGTTGGGTTTCCGGGAGGGTGAAATGTTGGATTTTGGGAAGGGTTAAGTTCTGGGTTTTGGGGGGTTAAGTGTTGGGTTTTGGGAAAGTATTAAGGCCTCCTAAGCTATCAGAGATAAATCAGATGTTTGGTACACTGAGAGAACCTATTTGAATTTTACTTGTTTCACCACTAAAAAGCCTTGTGCCGAGAATTACTGCACTGAGCATCCAGTGCCAAAAGCCAACACACCGATAATGGACAGCTGAGTCATCAAAGAACAGGCCATATGAACTCATCCAGAGCTAGTGATGGGCTGAAGGGTTGAGGCACATAGAACCTCATCTAGGTCACTAGTTTCTGGTGACCCGAATGCCTCAACGCTAAGAAATAAAGGTCTTCAGACAACAAAGCTGACATCAAGGGCAGCCGGATAATGCCACAGATATAAAAACACACATTCTGTACGAGGTCGGGCAAAGACCCTCCAGATGCGCAGCCCAACTCCTAGCCTTTTGTACGCTGCAGAATCTGAGGCCGTCAGGCACATGTCAGCAGAAGCCGAGCCAGAGAACCTACAAGCTTCCTAATTGGCCCCCAAAGTGGGACCTGAATTCCCCCAAGCACGGCAAGAAGTATTTTTAATACCATGAACTGTGAATGGATGCCTTACCTGCCAGACACACGAACCAGCGAAACGCCAGCAGTTTCCATAGCAACCTCATCCTCGTTTGGTGGGTTTGAACGCTTCTTCTCCGGCCACTGGGATCTGCAGCGAGTTTACACGTTTATCTGTAGAGGAGAAAACAGAAAGAGAGGAAGTTTATCATTTTCTGTCTGTTGTACCAAGACCGTCGGCACCCGTCATCCCCCCTTCGCTGCTACCCGATCGATCGCTGTTTTACCTTCCTCGCAGCGCCGGCCTGAGAAAAAGCAATCAGTCGGCACGTTACGGGTGACCTAGATCTGGCAGAGCACCTATTGCATTAATCCGGTAAAATACATGCACACAACCGGCCTGGAAATATTGAAGACCCCCCTTAGTATTGATGTTAGGTCAAAGGATCCTATGATCAATGGTAACGTAATACTTCATCATGTGTTAAAACCTCTGCTGGGAACGCCAAAGATTTTATCTATACAGCAACACACTGCAGCGCCCCGCCGAACCAACTGTGATCAACAAGGATATTCCTTCATAATACTGAACCTGACATTTACAGAGGCAGCCATCTTGTGGGTGGTACAATTGGGAGAATGCAGCCTATCCAATCACTAGAGAGCGATGACATCACTGAGAATGCAGCCTATCCAATCACTAGAGAGCGATGACATCACTGAGAATGCAGCCTATCCAATCACTAGGGAGCGATGACATCACTGAGAATACAGCCTATCCAATCACTAGAGAGCGGTGACATCACTGAGAATGCAGCCTATCTATTCACTAGAGAGCGATGACATCACTGAGAATACAGCCTATCCATTCACTAGAGAGCGATGACATCACTGAGAATGTAGCCTATCCAATCACTAGAGAGCGATGACATCACTGAGAATGCAGCCTATCCAATCACTAGAGAGTGATGACATCACTGAGAATGTAGCCTATCCAATCACTAGAGAGCGATGACATCACTGAGAATGCAGCCTATCCAATCACTAGGGAGCGATGACATCACTGAGAATGTAGCCTATCCAATCACTAGAGAGCGATGACATCACTGAGAATGCAGCCTATCCAATCACTAGAGAGCGATGACATCACTGAGAATGCAGCCTATCCAATCACTAGAGAGCGATGACAACACTGAGAATACAGCCTATCCAATCACTAGAGAGCGATGACATCACTGAGAATGCAGCCTATCCAGTCACTAGAGAGCAATGACATTACTGAAAATGCAGCCTATCCAATCACTAGAGAGCGATGACATCATAGTAGATAGTAATAATTATTACCCCAGCACCATTACATTAGTCAGCACTTCAGCATAGTACACAGGTCCATTCACATTTTTCTTTGTACCTCAAAGGAGCCAACAAATCAAACATCCCCAACACACTTTTATGTATATTCGGGGGATTTTAGGAAGATGACGATCAACTTACTGGTGTATTTGTGGGTTATGGGAGGAGAAGGGAACACCGGTAGAACACCCATCGCTGAGAAAGGTTGGGGTACATAAACATTCGGTATAGGGAACATGCCTGGCACTGATGAATCCAGAAGGGTCTGGTCCTGCTGGTAGAGGGTTTGACCCTCAGCTCTGTGTGTAAAAATCTCAGGTCTATTCACAGCATAGTAGTAAAACCATCTGTAGAAAAGCTGTAGCCTTTGCAATCCTCCCTGCTGGCTGCAACTGGTAAATGTGAAAAAATATCCAATATTTCACACTTCCCCCGACTGACAAAAAATACGAAATAAAATATTTTTTTTACCACCGAACATAAAATGAATACTAAATTGTTTCTTTTTTTTCTGAAAATAGTTTTCTTGGTTTTTTGACCTTCAAAATAGAAAACAAAATGAACAAAGTTTATGAGAAATGAGCGCGGCGTTCTTGTGATTTGTGCGGCACTGCGGTACTTGGGAGGCGCGTCCTGAAGATGAGGTAATCCGCGGATTTTGGCCCTCGGCGGCCGGCCGGCGTTCATTTCCAGACGGTGAAATCCTCCGAAGGATTCCGTCTCCTCCGAGAAGATTTAACGTCTCTGTCTTGCCCAGCCGGCTTTCCAATACAATCATTTGTAGCAATTATCTTCATTTTCTGTTTCTTGATCCATAATATATGACATTTACTTCAGCGGGAAGACGCGGAAATTGAACAAGTCGTGCGCTTTTGTCTCCAGACGTGGAGACTTCTTCATCCGTTTAACAACGCCGAGCCGGCTGGCCTGGCAGACGGACGCCGATTGGCTCACCGGCGATGATACAATGACTCGGGACGGGTTCAGAATTATCCGCCGATGGAGAACAAGGAATCTCATCCAATGCCGAAATGCTGCGAAAGTGTAACGATTCGCCATCGCCGCAATTAAAGGGGAACTCTGATCGAAATAAAAAGTGCTGCACTACAGATAAGTGAAGCCATTTATTATCACAGAGATGTTCGGCTCCTTTTTAAATCCTAATGATACCAGAAATCCCCCAAATAGTCCCGATGAAGAGTCCCCCCCCCCCCCGGAATGTTTGGCCTTGGATAGGAGGTGATGATGGGGGAGGGGTATGTATTGGGGGGTGATGGGGAAGGGTATGTATTGGGGGGTGATGATGGTGGAGGGGTACAGTTGTGATGAAGAGCCCCCCTGGAATGTTTGGCCTTGGATAGGAGGTGATGATGGGAGAGGGGTATGTATTGGGGAGGTGATGATGGGGGAGGGGTATGTATTGGGGGGTGATGATGGGGGAGGAGTATGTATTGGGGGGTGATGATGGGGGAGGAGTATGTATTGGGGTGATGATGGGGGAGGGGTATGTATTGGGGGGTGATGATGGGGGAGGGGTATGTATTGGGGTGATGATGGGGGAGGGGTATGTATTGGGGGGTGATGATGGGGGAGAGGTATGTATTGGGGGTGATGATGGGGGAGGGGTATGTATTGGGAGGGTGATGATGGGGGAGAGGTATGTATTGGGGGTGATGATGGGGGAGGGGTACAGTTGTGATGAATTGTCCCCCCCGGAATGTTTGGCCTTAGATAGGAGGTGATGATGGGGGAGGGGTATGTATTGGGGGGTGATGATGGGGGGATGGGTATGTATTGGGGGAGTGATGATGGGGGAGGGGTACAGTTGTGATGAATTGTCCCCCCCGGAATGTTTGGCCTTGGATAGGAGGTGATGATGAGGGAGGGGTATGTATTGGGGGGGTGATGATGGGGGGGGTATGTATTGGGGGTGATGATGGCGGAGGGGTATGTATTGGGGGTGATGATGGGAGAGGGGTATGTATTAGGGGGTGATGATGGGGGAGGGGTATGTATTGGGGGGTGATGATGGGGGAGGGGTACTGTTGTGATGAAGAGGCCCCCCTGGAATGTTTGGCCTTGGATAGGAGGTGATGATGGGGGAGGGGTATGTATTGGGGGGTGATGATGGCGGAGGAGTATGTATTGGGGGTGATGATGGGAGAGGGGTATGTATTAGGGGGTGATGATGGGGGAGGGGTATGTATTGGGGGGTGATGATGGGGGAGGGGTACTGTTGTGATGAAGAGGCCCCCCTGGAATGTTTGGCCTTGGATAGGAGGTGATGATGGGGGAGGGGTATGTATTGGGGGGTGATGATGGCGGAGGGGTATGTATTGGGGGGTGATGATGGGGGAGGGGTATGTATTGGGGGTGATGATGGGGGAGGGGTATGTATTGTGGGTGGTGATGGGGGGTATGTATTGTGGAGGTGATGATGGGGGGTATGTATTGTGGGTGATGATGGGGGAGGGGTACTGTTGTGATGAAGAGGCCCCCCTGGAATGTTTGGCCTTGGATAGGAGGTGATGATGGGGGAGGGGTATGTATTGTGGGTGATGATGGGGGGTATGTATTGTGGAGGTGATGATGGGGGAGGGGTACTGTTGTGATGAAGAGTCCCCCCCTGGAATGTTTGGCCTTGGATAGGAGGTGATGATGGGGGAGGGGTATGTATTGGGGGGTGATGGGGGAGGGGTATGTATTGGGGGGTGATGATGGGGGAGGGGTACATTTGTGATGAAGAGCCCCCCCCCCCCGGAATGTTTGGCCCTGGATAGGAGGTGATGATGGGGGAGGGGTATGTATTGGGGGGTGATGGGGGGTGATGATGGGGGAGGGGTACAGTTGTGATGAAGAGCCCCCCCGGAATGTTTGGCCTTGGATAGGAGGTGATGATGGGGGAGGGGAATGTATTGGGGGGGGGGGGGTGATGATGGGGGAGGGGTACAGTTGTGATGAACAGTCCCCTCCCCCCCCGGAATGTTTGGTCTTGGTACAGACACACAAGGTGGCACACACGGGTTACAATGCCAATTAAAGGGAAATTTTCCACATCTGTGACTTTTTACATTGCAATCAGTGTCTGTGTATAAATAATCAGTGAGTTTGTTATCTCAGGTGGATGCACTGAGCAGGCTGGATACTGAGCCATGGGGAGCAGAAAATAACTGTCAAAAGACCTGCGTAACAAGGTAATGGGACTTTATAAATCTGGAAACGGATATGAAAAGATATGAATATGGCAGTCAGTACTTTTCAATCACTTATTAGGAAGTGGAAATATTCGGGGATCTCTTAATACCAAGCCAAGGTCAGGTAGACCAAAAAAAGATTGCAGCAAGAAGAAGAATTGTTTGCGATGCAAAGAAAACCCCCCACAAGCCTGTGTAACAAGGTAATGTAACTATTTTTGTTTCATTCGTTTTTTTACAGATTTTTCACAAAAAAAGAAAAGAACGTCTTTAACCACTTCAGCTCCAGGAGATTTACCCCCCCGAACGATACGGCACCCCATTACTTTAACTGACAATTGCGCGGTCGTGCTGCGTTGCACCCAAACAAAATTGATATCCTTTTTTTCCCACAAATAGAGATTTCTTTTGGTGGTATTTTATCACCCCTGCAGTTTTTATTTTTTTGCGCTATAAACAAAAAAAGAGACAATTTTGAAAAAAAACAAAAAAAAAAAACAATATTTTTAACTTTCTGCTATAAAACATCCAATAAAAAAAATGCAAAAAATCGAATTTCTTCATCAATTTATTCCAATATGTATTCTGCTACACATTTTTGGTAAAAAAAAAATCACAATAAACGTAAATTGATTGGTTTACGCAAATGATACCGCGTCTACAAACTATGTTTTTTAAAAAAAATGTATTTAACTTTTTACTAGTAATGGCGGTGATCAGCGACTTATAGCGGGACTGCGATATTGCGGCGGAAGAATCGGACACTAATGCTGGCCGTACAGGCACAGAATTTCGTCCGAAACTGGTCGTTTTCGTAAAGATCTTTCGACAATTGTGCCGTTAGTGGACCCAACTTTACCGACGATTTTGACCGCGGGCCCGGCTAACGCTGATGGATGCGAAGAGAAAACTTTTACCATTTCAACTAAAGTGTATATTTGTATGTTGTAATGGAAACGATAAGAATATTCTGTCTTGTATGATTTTATATATGTTTTTATTGTTGACCAGCGGTCACAACGATCATGGTAACGATCATTTAAACAAGTATATTCTGTCAGTTAGTGGCCAATTCGCTTTCGACCGACGAAAAATCGCTAATGCCGCGTACACGCGATCGGAAATTCAGCCAGCAAAAGACCGAAAAATGCGACCGCGTGTACGCTCCATCGGACTTTTGCTGGCGGAATTCCCGCCAGCAAAAGATTGATAGCATGTTCTCAATTTTTCGGTCGGAAAAAGTTCCTATCCGAAAATGCTATCGTCTGTATGCAATTCCGACGCGCAAAATTCCTAGGCATGCTCGGAAACAATTCCACTCATGCTCGGAAACATTGAACTTCATTTTCTCGGCTCGTCGTAGTGTTTGTACATCACCGCGTTCTTGTGGTCGAAAGTTCAGAGAACTTTTGTGTGACCCGTGTGTATGCAAGCCAAGCTTGAGCGGAATTCCGTCCGAAAAACCATCCAAGATTTTTCCGAAGAAAATTAGTCTGCAAACAGCATAAGTGACACTTTTTGAGGACCAGCGACACTAATACAGTAAACAGTCCTACAAAATATGCACTGTCACTGTACTAATGACACTGCCTGCGAAGGGGTTAACATCAGGGGCGATCAAAGGGTTGACTGTGTTCCCTGGGAGTGATTACTAACTGTGGTGGGGGGAGGGGTGCTTAGCAGGCACACAGGATCAGCGCATTCCCCTCTCACAGAACGGCCACCGGCCTTGTTTACATAGGCAGACTGCCCTTCTCCTGAACGATCGGCGGGTGCCGGAGGACATCGCGCTGCACCGGATCCACTGATTGGCTCCCGCTGTGATTGGACACAGTGGGACCGTTCCATTTGTTTAGATGCGGCATTCATTATAATAATAATAATAAAAAAAGTTTTTATTATTAGTATTATTGTTATTTATTATTATTAATTTGTTTCGTTCCATTTGTTTAGATGCGGCATTCGTTATTTCAGATAATTCATAACATCAGATAAATTTGTATTTCTTACTTTCTCTAACAGCCAAATTTGAAAGGAAATAATACCTATAATTTAATAGTTAGTTCGTATTTAGAATTTTCAAATTTACGAATATACAAATGACCTGAAAAACAAAACCCCCCCCCCAAAAAAACGAATGAATTTTTCGGCAGTGCACATGTCTAATCATGACCCTCTAACTAAAGAGAAGTCCTGTAAAGCAAAGCCACAGACAGGTAGATGTCACTGGTGCAGCTGTGTAATGGTAACCTGGCTGTCACCCCTCCCCCCCCCCGTGCTGTCATCTGGATTCCCGCCTCCAACTGACTGCAGCTCAAGGGAAAGAAAAGTAAAGAACGCTCCACAGTGCAGCAAATCCAATTAAATTTTTTTAAACAAGCCGGTGTACAGACCCAAACACTTCTGGGTTGAGGCTACAGCGCAATGACATCAGCAGTGGGCTCCGCCCTACACGTTTTGTCTGAATCAGACCCCATCTGGGACAATGCAGTGAAAATAAGGGGGTATCTAAAGCCGTCAATTTCCCTATGGATAGCATGAGGAAGGGTTGGAACCTTTGTGAGGTTTTTATTGATAGAATCTTCCCAAAAATAAGACTGGACTTTTACAGCCCAGATCTGGGAATCATGGAAAAAAAAAGACGCTTGCAGTGATCCTCCTCTCTACTCTAGGAGATGAGGAATAAGATGGAACATTTACCTTACTTATCTCTCCAGCAGGCCCCTGGCTTTTTCCTCTGCTCTGCTGGAGGGAGATGTAAGGTAAGAATAGCCCCTTATTCCTCTCTCACTAGAGATAACATCTAATCCTTGTAGTACAGCTGAAGGGGTATTTTTGGTTTCTGGAGGTTTTGAGGTACCAAAAATACAACAAAATCAATTAAAATTTTGTAGCATCGTCCTAGCGTGGGATACTAGGCAACTTTAGTTTTTGGCTCCTTCTGTAGTCAAGGAAGCAGTCATCGTTTGGCCTGGTCTGTTTAGGGTTTCACAAGCTGGGAGTTTGATTGCTTCCCCCTGCCACTGGGAGAAGCTTCCAGAACATAGGTAGATTCAAATGGCCAGCCTGAATATTTATTATGGCCTGGCCAATCCCTGGGGAGGAGTGTCCAGAAGGTAGCTGGGGAGGTAATAAATAGTCTGAAGCCCTGGAGAGATTGTTCTCTGTCCTCATGGGGGTTCCAAGCCTTGGGAAGAGGGGGTACTGCCTTCTGAGGTAGCCTGTGGACTGTGAAGCTGTTCTTGAGCCCTGAGTGGTGTAGGCATGAGGGTCTGGAGATATCTCCCTGAGGAGCTGACTGTGGGAATTCCCCATAGGGATGGGGTCTGGAGAAGGATCGTCTCCCTCACTGGACCATGTCTGCAGAAAGCTGGAAGGTGTGCAGATGTCCTGAGGACTTGTGAGTAATGACCCTGAACTGATTCCTGGTGACTGGTTGTGATTTGGGATATAAGTGCCAGAGGTAGCTTGGACTTAGATGGCAGTGTAGTAGCGCTGTAGTAGTGGTGTAGTCATACAGTGATTTCCAGCTGCTCGCAGCCTTTTTCAACCTTCTTATTCCAGAGGAACCCCTGAAATAATTTTCAGGTCTTTAGGAACCCTTAGTAAAACCAATTTATTGGTGGTCAGTGAAAAAACTGCCCCTTACATTGGTGGTCATTGGGAAGAATGCAACCCTTACAGTGGTGGTCAAAATGCAATCCCTGGATAGCAATCCCATGGATGGCTAAAAAAGATATTGGCTTTATGCAACTGGCTCTACCAAATGATGTTGGCCCTGGAACTATGCAGACACCATCAAATAGGAGGTCAATCAGCCACAGCTCAAGGAATCCCTGGTAACCTCTGGAGGAACCCTGGTTGAGAATGGCTGTTCTACAGGGATCCCACAAGTAAGGTATATACGTAGTTGGCCCAAGCTGGAACAAAGTAACTATGTAAAAATCTCCATCCCTGGAATTCTTCTAGTATGAAATATTTTATTTATCAAAACCGAATACACCCAGAATGTACCTGAGACACCAACCAGTCACCCCCCCCCCCCCCACCACAATAACAAATAGCCAGCGTTGTCTGTTGCATATCTGGTTATCTAAGATGAAGATCCACCATGGCTTCATACGAGATCAGAGCCGAACGTATTTCTTTGGTAAATCCTCGTTATACGATGTTGGTGATCACAGAGAACACTTTTTTTCAGAGGGAAGGATGTGACATTTGCACTCCATGAGATGATCTGTGCCGGGAATACATGGACTCTATTAGTCTCGAGAGCCTCCTATGAGAGTCATCTAATTATTGTGGATTTTCCTCATAGATATGGGCCCCCGACAACAGAAGTTAATGTACATTATACTGGGCACAGACGATTTATTGCAGAGCATGGTTACCGGGAGCAACGGATATCCTTACCTGTTTTTAATGATGTGTAGGGGTGGTGAGGTCACTGATTGGTATCTCAGATACTTGTTGGGTTTATTCTATTTTAATAAATAACATATTTCATACTATTTGAGGGAATATTGACTTTTGGGTCCGTTTTTCATTATTTCTCTTTGTTTCTTTACCTGTGACACATGGAGGGTTAAGTAATTTCCTGCAATGCTGGGCTGCAGTGACCATTGTGGAGAAGACTATGAATAATGCTTGACTATGGAGTGTCTTCAATCCCGGGGGTGGCCATTTTGGGTGAGCCAATATGAATATTAAACGGATTGTGATTGGCTGAAGGAGAACACAGAGGAAGGGGATATGGACTGCTGTGCATGATGGGAGGAACTAAGAATTCTGGGGGTTGTAGTCCCCAGACATACTGAGCCTGTGTATCAGCTTGGCAATGAACTACACATCCCAGCATGACTGGGGCTCTGTGGAGAGTAAAAGGAAAGTTTGTCCCCGGGATGGAGGCAGATGTGGTGAGAACATTGTGGGGAACAGACAATGCTGCATGCTGTTAGCAGAACGTTTTCCACCACATCAGGGGTGCAGAGAGGCAGAGTGGTGGACATCTTCTGGTACAAGAGAACATCACTATCCCTGACTGGTCCTACTACCTGATCATTGGGGAGAAAGCCACTGGTGCTGCCATCTGATCATAGGGAGATCAGCTGCCACCCCAGGAATTGGTCTGACACTACCTCTGCCCTGTGTTTCTGTACCTTAGCTTGTCCCTGCCTTCTGATGTAGTTCTTTGCTGCCCGCCTATTACTGACCTTGGCCTATATGTTGCCTGTTGCTGACCTCCGCCTGTATCCCAACACTGCCTCTGCCCTATGTTCCTGTACCTTGCTGCCCAGCTGTTAACTGACCACAGTCTGTCCTTGCCTTATGCATTAGCTCCTTGCTGCCACCTGTTGCTGACCTTGGCCTGTATCCTGACACTGGCTCTGCCCCTTGTTCCTGTACCGAACTGCCTAGCTGATAACTGGCCTCAGTCAACCCCTGCCTTCTGATGTAGTTCCTTGCTGCTCACCTGGTGCTGACCTCAGCCTGTATCCTGACACTACCTCTGCCCTGTGTTCCTGTACCTCGCTGCCTAGCTGTTAACTGACCTCAGCCCGTCCTCACCTTCTGATTTAGCTCCTGGCTGCCACCTGTTGCTGACCTTGGCCTGTATCCTGACACTGGCTCAGCCCCTTGTTCCTGTACCGAACTGCCTGGCTGATAACTGGCCTCAGTCAATCCCTGCCTGCTGATGTAGTTCCTTGCTGCCCACCTATTGCTAACCTTGGCCTTTATCTTGCCTGTTGTTGACCTCCGCCTGTATCCTGACACTGCCTCTGCCCTATGTTTCTGTACCTCGCTGCCCAGCTGTTAACTGACCTCAGCCCATCCTCGCCTTCTGATTTAGCTCTTTGCTGCCGCCTGTTGCTGACCTTGGCCTATTTCTGGAAACTGTCCCTGCTTTATGTTCCTGTACCTCATTGCTGATGTTTGGCATGTATCCCGATGCTGTCCCTGCCTTCTAATTTAGTGCTGCCCGTCTGTTGCTGACCTCAGCGTGTATCCTGACACTGTCCCTGCCTTATGTTTCTGTACTCCAATGATGACGTTTGGCTTGTGTTCTGGTTGTGCTTCTTCTATCTGATCATGTGCAGCCATGCTCCTGTATCTGGTTCTTCCTGGGTGCCCCCCAGTTGTCTGCCTCTCACATACTGCCTCCACCATTGGCCCTTGTGCCCCTTGTGACCTCACGTCCCCCGTCACCACTACCAGGTTGTTGGCCTAGAGCAGGGGTCTTCAATCTATGACCCTCCAGTTGTTTAGGAACTACAATTCCCATCATGCCTAGTCATATCTGTGAATGTCAGAGTTTTACAATGCTTCATGGAATGTGTAGTTACACAACAGCTGGAGGGCCGTAGTTTGAAGATCCCTGATCTAGAGGTACAAGAGACACCCCTTCTTCTTCTCCGCCAGGTATGTGACGCTCTCCTTATCCTTCTAACTAACTTTCTATTGGCTAAAACAAAAGCACGCCAGCTGGAAAAACTCCTGAAAATGTGCCCACAAAATGCTCCAGAAACCCATGAAAACTCATCTATGTACCCAGCAAAAGGCTCCGAGGACTGGAGGCCAGACGGGCCCCGGGTGGGATGACTTGGATGGAGCCGAGATCTGTGTGTCGTTGTCCCCGGGTGCGTCACAAACAACAGGCACTTCAAGAGCCAGTACAGGAAATTGTATTATTTTTATTATTATTAGTATATTATTGTTCTGCCAACAACATGTTCTTGTTTTGTCAGAAGCAACGAACCCTCCAATGGTTAATAGACGGCGACATTCCCCTGGAAATAACGTTACAATGTTGGTGAATTTCATCAATGATACAGAAACCCCGACCCAGGATTACATCAACGCTTCATCGCTGTGTGCCAGGCTGCGGGCACCGCGGGGCAATAACAGTGTAACATTGCATCATTATTACTTCCAGAGCATCACTGCAACACGGCCAGGACATTGCAAAGATCAAATATTAACCCTATCACAGCCTCCCATCACAGCCTCCCATCACAGCCTCCCACTACAGCCTCCCATCACAGCCTCTCATCACAGCCTCCCACTACAGCCTCCCATTACAGCCTCCCATCACAGCCTCCCACTACAGCCTCCCATCACAGATCACCATCACAGCCTCCCACTACAGCCTCCCATCACAGCCTCCCACTACAGCCTCCCATTACAGCCTCCCATCACAGCCTCCCACTACAGCCTCCCATCACAGATCACCATCACAGCCTCCTACTACAGCTTCCCATCACAGCCTCCCACTACAGCCTCCCATCACAGATCACCATCACAGCCTCCTACTACAGCTTCCCATCACAGCCTCCCACTACAGCCTCCCATCACAGCCTCCCACTACAGCCTCCCATCACAGATCACCATCACAGCCTCCCACTACAGCCTCCCATCGCAGATCACCATCACAGCCTCCCACTACAGCCTCCCATCACAGCCTCCCATCACAGCCTCCCACTACAGCCTCCCATCACAGCCTCCCACTACAGCCTCCCACTACAGCCTCCCATCACAGCCTCCCACTACAGCCTCCCACTACAGCCTCCCATCACAGCCACCTATCACAGCCTCCCACTACAGCCTCCCATCACAGCCTCCCATCACAGCCTCCCACTACAGCCTCCCATCACAGCCTCCCACTACAGCCTCCCACTACAGCCTCCCATCACAGCCTCCCACTACAGCCTGCCATCACAGCCTCCCATCACAGCCACCTATCACAGCCTCCCACTACAGCCTCCCATCACAGCCTCCCATCACAGCCTCCCACTACAGCCTCCCATCACAGCCTCCCACTACAGCCTCCCACTACAGCCTCCCATCACAGCCTCCCACTACAGCCTCCTATCACAGCCTCCCATCACAGCCTCCCACTACAGCCTGCCATCACAGCCTCCCACTACAGCCTGCCATCACAGCCTCCCATCACAGCCTCCCACTACAGCCTGCCATCACAGCCACCTATCACAGCCTCCCACTACAGCCTCCCATCAAAGCCTCCCACTACAGCCTCCTACTACAGATCACCATCACAGCCTCCCATCACAGCCTCCCACTACAGCCTCCCATCACAGCCTCCTACTACAGATCACCATCACAGCCTCCTATCACAGCCGCCCATCACAGCCTCCTATTACAGCCTCCCATCACAGCCTCCCATCACAGATCACCATCGCAGCCTCCTATCACAGCCACCCATCACAGATCACCATCGCAGCCTCCTATCACAGCCACCCATCACAGCCTCCCATCACAGCCTCCCACTACAGCCTCCCACTACAGGCTCCCGTCACAGCCTCCCACTACAGCCTCCCATCACAGATCAGTGATCTGTCACTAGTCCTGTCACTACTCCTGTCACTAGTCCTGTCACTACTCCTATCACTAGTCCTGTCACTCTTCCTGTCACTACTCCTATCACTAGTCCTGTCACTACTCCTGTCACTAGTCCTGTCACTCTTCCTGTCACTAGTCCTGTCACTACTCCTGTCACTAGTCTTATCACTAGTCCTGTCACTACTCCTGTCACTAGTCTTATCACTAGTCCTGTCACTACTCCTGCCACTCTTCCTGTCACTTCTCCTGTCATTAGTCCTGTCACTACTCCTGTCACTAGTCTTATCACTAGTCCTGTCACTACTCCTGTCACTAGTCCTGTCACTACTCCTGTCAGCCTTGTAACAGAAGCATCTGGAACACGGCGCCCCCCCATCCCTGCAATAAACCATTGTGCCCGGGGCAGCTGCCCCTCCTGCCCACCCCTTATCCCAGCCCAGGTATCAGTTCCTAGACGACAGTTCGGCTCGTCCCCGGTAAAAGTGCGTAAAACGTTTGCGTTCTTTGCGATTTTTCCACCTTGTTTTAAAATCGATCGCCTCCTTTTTTTTCTATAAAAAGGTTAAAATAAAAATAACACACAAAGCCGCGGCGTTCCTTTAAACGTAGAATCCCCCCTTTAACACGGACGCCTCGCTCTCGGCGCGCTCCTGTAGTGCTTATCGTCTCGGCGACGTTGTCGCGGCGCGGTATCTCCTCTCCAATCAGACGCTGCCCTTTCCTCTTCCTCTCTGTGTCTCGGTTCTGATCTCCTTGTCTCTCTCGCTCCTCTATCCTTTCATCAGGCATCTATCCATTACCGCCCCCCCTCCCCTCCCCCTCTCTCTGAAGATTAAGGAGCTGCGCCTTTGCTTTTGCCGACGCTTTAATGCCGTTCGAAAATCTTCTGGTTTCAGCTGCAAATTAATTGCAATTTGTGATGAAGGCAGATTTACCGGAAGCCTCCTCTGCTGATCAGACGCCAAACTTCGGGCAGATGTCTCCAGTCTGCTGAAGCGGCACCCACGTCCCCTCCCCCCCTCCCCGCGTTCCGAGACCGCGAGGAACGAGACGCTAATTACCAATAATTATATGCAAACAATGCGGTCTGATTTTCACCAATTTATAATCAATAAGTCACGGGGAACACACAGCTAAATCTGGACCATAAACGTGCGTAACGTCCGCCGCGTTTCGCTTTTCAGAGGGGCGTCAATGATATGTAGATGAGACCTCAATGTAACGATCCTACAAAGTGAATCCTTCCAAATGTTACAAATGTAACAATTCACACCTTCAACCCGCACATGTCACATGACTGGACCAGAGCGCGGCTGAAATAGGTAGGTACATCCATCTTTATTACACAGGTAAGTCAGCATAGGTGTCAGGAGGGGGGAGGGGACAGGTTTAGGCTGGAATTCTACTCTAATATACCCCTGAGAGGGGGAGGGGATCACTTTCAGCCAATCAGGCTCTGCTGAAGTTCACATGTGCTAAAAAAAAAAAAATAGGCTGACAGGTGAGCAAAAGGAGGAGCTTGTCAGTATGCTGCTGGTCCTCATTATCCAATCAGCATGCTGGGGGAGGGATCCTCAGCAAACAGTGTCACTGCAGGGGAGGACCTGACTGTGCTGTCTGGCAGGAGGTTCCGGATCACAAGACTGGCTGCAGAGAAATACAAATCCTCCAACAGACAGATTTTCACTGATTCTGAGCACCAAAAATTAGTTAACTCATTTTAATATGTAAAGCAAGATCCATCCATCCATCCATCCATCCATCCATGTCTCCATCCATCCATCCATGTCTCCATCCATCCATCCATCCATCCATGTCTCCATCCATCCATCCATGTCTCCATCCATCCATCCATGTCTCCATCCATCCATCCATCCATGTCTCCATCCATCCATCCATCCATCCATCCATGTCTCCATCCATCCATCCATGTCTCCATCCATCCATCCATCCATCCATGTCTCCATCCATCCATCCATGTCTCCATCCATCCATCCATCCATGTCTCCATCCATCCATCCATCCATGTCTCCATCCATCCATCCATCCATCCATCCATGTCTCCATCCATCCATCCATGTTTCCATCCATGTCTCCATCCATCCATCCATCCATCCATCCATCCATGTCTCCATTCATCCATCCATGTCTCCATCCATCCATCCATCCATCCATCCATCCATCTATCCATCCATCCATCCATCCATGTCTCCATCCATCCATCCATCTATCCATCCATCCATGTCTCCATCCATCCATCCATGTCTCCATCCATCCATCCATCCATCCATCCATCTATCCATCCATCCATCCATCCATCCATCCATGTCTCCATCCATCCATCCATCCATGTCTCCATTCATCCATCCATGTCTTCATCCATCCATCCATCCATGTCTCCATCCATCCATCCATGTCTCCATCCATCCATGTCTCCATCCATCCATGTCTTCCCAATCCATCCATCCATCCATCCATCCATCCATGTCTCCATCCATCCATCCATCCATGTCTCCATCCATCCATCCATGTCTCCATCCATCCATCCATCCATCCATGTCTCCATTCATCCATCCATCCATCCATGTCTCCATCCATCCATCTATCCATCCATCCATCCATCCATCCATCCATCCATCCATGTCTCCATCCATCCATCCATCCATGTCTCCATTCATCCATCCATGTCTCCATCCATCCATCCATCCATCCATCCATCCATGTCTCCATCCATCCATCCATGTCTTCCCAATCCATCCATCCATCCATCCATCCATGTCTCCATCCATCCATCCATCCATCCATCCATCCATGTCTCCATCCATCCATGTTTCCATCCATGTCTCCATCCATCCATCCATGTCTCCATCCATCCATCCATCCATGTCTCCATTCATCCATCCATTTATCCATCCATCCATCCATGTCTTCCCAATCCATCCATCCATCCATATCTCCATCCATCCATCCATGTCTTCCCAATCCATCCATCCATCCATCCATGTCTCCATCCATCCATTCATCCATCCATCCATGTCTCCATCCATCTATCCATCCATCCATCCATCCATGTCTCCATCCATCCATGTCTCCATCCATCCATCCATCCATGTCTCCATCCATCCATCCATCCATCCATGTCTCCACCAATCCACCAATGTCTCCATCCATCCATGTCTCCATCCATCCATACATCCATGTCTCCATCCATCCATGTCTCCATCCATCCATCCATCCATGTCTCCATCCATCCATCCATCCATGTCTCCATCCATCCATCCATCCATCCATGTCTCCACCAATCCACCAATGTCTCCATCCATCCATGTCTCCATCCATCCATACATCCATGTCTCCCATCCATCCATCCATCCATCCATCCATGTCTCCATCCATGTCTCCATCCATGTCTCCATCCATCCATCAATATCTCCATCCATCCATCCATCCATGTCTCCATCCATCCATGTCTCCATCCATCCATCCATCCATCCATCCATGTCTCCATCCATCCATGTCTCCATCCATCCATCCATCCATCCATGTCTCCATCCATCCATCCAGCCATGCCTCCATCCATCCATCCATGTCTCCATCCATCCATGTCTCCATCCATCCATCCATCCATCCATGTCTCCATCCATCCATCCATCCAGCCATGCCTCCATCCATCCATCCATCCATGTCTCCATCCATCCATCCATCCATGTCTCCATCCATCCATCCATCCATCCATGTCTCCACCAATCCACCAATGTCTCCATCCATCCATGTCTCCATCCATCCATCCATCCATCCATCCATCCATCCATGTCTCCATCCATCCATCCATCCATCCATCCATCCGTCCATGTATCCATCCATCCATCCATGTCTCCATCCATCCATTCATCCATCCATCCATGTCTCCATCCATCCATCCATCCATCCATCCATCCATGTCTCCATCCATCCATCCATTCATGTCTCCATCCACCCATCCATCCATGTCTCCATCCATCCCTCCATCCATCCATCCATGTCTCCATCCATCCATCTATCCATCCATCCATCCATGTCTCCATCCATCCATCCACGTCTCCATCCATTCATCCACCCATCCATCCATCCATCCATGTCTCCATCCATCCATCCATCGTCTCCATCCATTCATCAATCCATCGTCTCCATCCATCCATCCATCCATCCTTCCATCCATGTCTCCATCCATCCATCCATCCATCCATCCATGTCTCCATCCATCCATCCATCCATCCATGTCTCCATCCATTCCATCCATCCATCCTTCCATCCATCCTTCCATCCATCCATCCATCCATCCATCCATCCATGTCTCCATCCATCCATCCATCCATCCATGTCTCCATCCATCCATCCATCCATTTATGCCTCCATCCTTTATTTTGTTGAGAAACCCCCCCACCTTTCTAGCATCTCTAGGCGTGGCCATCTTGAGTAAGGGCAGATGATTCATGTAGCATTTACTTCCTGGAATCCATCTGCCCTTAGCTCAGACATGCAGGCAGGAGGGCGTGGCTTAGCTATGAAAATCCCTCCTCCTCTCCTCCCCTCCTGAAGACTCCTGAGATGTAGGACATCATTTTGACCTAGGCCAGGAACCATTGTTGATTGGGGGGGGGGGGTGAAGTTCCACTTTAAACAGATCCCATCTATGTATTTGAATTCCTGTTTTTCTGCCTAGTTCAGCTTCAAATGAAACCCCCCCCCCACCTACCCCCCCCCGTCACCCTTGTATTTCATCGTTCTAGAAACATCTGCATTCCTACACAGAGTAACCCCCGGGGGGCGCGGCATATGGCGAGGAGAGACGCTAAATCCATATTTGATCTGTGCCGGGGGGGGGGGGGGCATGGCAGAGCCCAGAGCCATGCATGGGGGATGGGGGGCAATCTGGCAACCCTTGTCCTGATGGATCCCCGAATATATATCGAAGTCTCCTTCCAGCTCCGCCCATTTCTTGGTGGAAAATGCTCCGCACTGTCACAGCTGAGCGCAGGAATGACTTTTTATTCTTTATTATACATTTTTACAACAATAAAAAGATTGATGACATCAGAAGCTGGCTCTTGTGAAGTTCTCTGCTTTGAATGTGACTTTGCTGTGTCATATTGCTGGAGAACTTATATAAGGATTTGGTGGTGCTCCCTCTGGTGGTCATTTGCAGGTTAGGTCATGCATTCAGCACCCTTCCTGAAAGACTGCTGTGACCAATGGCAGACACTCTCTCCATTGGGTGAAAACACTAAAGCACAATCACCCGGCAGCACCAGCGTTGTCTATATCTGTATACAGTAGAGTTGGGTGTACAGATCAAGCTGAGCAAATGTTCGCCCGTTCGACGACCACCCAAGTTTGTGGGGCGCTCGGCGGGAAGTTCGCCCGCTGAGCGCCCCACAATGCACCGCGTGCTGCACGGTGCATTCTAAGCAAAGCTGTCCAATCAGGGCACAGTGAATAGCTGGTTGTTAAGGAGCGGGGCCGGGAAGCAAGCGATGAGTCATCAGCTGTCAGCGGGGGTCCTCACTGACAGCTGAATGAAAAAAAAAACATTGCCGACAATAGAAAAATGTAAAAAGCCCTCTGAGTCTGGTATGGATTTTAAGGGGAACTCCATGGCAAAAATTTTCAAAAAAAAAAAACAGTGTGGGGTCCCCCCCAAAATCCACACCAGACCCTTATCTGAGCATGCAGCCTGGCAGGCCAGGAAAGTGGCGGCTGTGAGCGAGCGCCCCCCCCCTCCTGAACCATACCAGGCCACATGCCCTCAACATGGGGGGGTGCTTTGGGGCTCTTCCCCCCCTGCCCCAAAGCACCTTGATCCCATGCTGATGGGGACAAGGGCTTTTTCCCAACAACCCTGGGCTGTGGCTGTGGGGGTCTGCGGGTGGGGGGGCTTATCAGAATCTGGAAGCCCCCTTTAACAACAGGGCCCCCCGAGATCCCAACCCCCCCTATGTGAATGAGTATGGGGTACATTGTACCCCTACACATTCACTAAAAAAGGGATGGTTTTTGACAATTCCTTTATATTTTTATTTATGTAGATCCATCTTCAATCACAACACCCACCACACTGTCGCAGCCAAAAATCCCAAATATAAAAAAATTAAGCTCCGCCCACAGCGAAGGCTTACCGCCGACTGCAGGCTCCGCCATTTGACAGTTCTTATATAGGTAAGGGGTGGGGCCACCTGGCAACGTCATTTGGTGGCACTGCCCCCTTGTGACATCACTGACCCAGCATGCACTGGTGCCACCATTGTGACGTCAACAGGTGGCCCTGCCCTTTACTTATATAAGAACTGTCAAACGGCGGAGCCTGCAGTAGGCGGTTAGCTTTCGTTGTGAGCGAAGCTTTTTTTGGGGGTGGGGGGGTGTTCGTGTCCGGCGGTGTGGTGGGCGTCCTGATTGAAAATGGATCTACATAAATAAAAGATAAAGGAACTGTCGAAAACTGTGTCTGTGTTTTTAGTTAGTTTTTAGGGGAGGGCCGGGATCTGGGGGCTTCCAGATTACGATAAGCCCCCGCCCACAGACTCAGACAACCACCGGCCAGGGTTGTGGGGAAGAGGCCCTTGTCTCCGTCAACATTGGGACAAGGTGCTTTTAGGGGGGGGGCAGAGATTTATTTGTCATTTTTTTTCTTTATGTATGTCAGTTTTGCTGCAGCAGGTTCTATACATGCTACAGATGCGCCAATTTACAGGCAGACTAAGGGGACCTCCCAGGCACGATATTTAAGGGAATTTTTCATTTTTATTGTTTCACTTTAAGCATCATTAAAATCACTGCTCATTTAAAAATTATCTTTTTTAAAATGTTTTTTTGCATTGATACATATTAGGGCAGTACCCGGACCTCTCCATACCCGGACCCCCATACTCCTTTTATGCCCAATTACTTGCATATAAGTCTTCAAAAAGGGGCACTTTTGATTTTTCAGGTACGGGTTCCATAGACTTCAATGGGGTTCACGGTTTGGGTCCAAAATGTTGCGATGTTTTAGAGTTGTGGCACGAACTGAATTGGTGGCCCAACTCTAATATACAGAACACCAACCAGCATCTACCCCTCCCCCACCCACACTGATCACTGCACACTAGAAATAAAGCCAAGGTTAACCCAATAACATCCATCCCCCTCCCATCAGATATCGTTTTATGTTCAGCGCATTTATTACCCCTCCCAGAGATCACAGGACTCCCCTGACAATGCCTTCATCTGATCTCCTCTCCAGAAGGACGGCACCATCTTTGTTCAGGCATCATCCAGGGTCAACATCTACTTCCTGTACTGAGATGGCAGCTCAGAGATGATACAATTATGTAAATCCTGTGCAGTTCTTGGCTGTGTTCACAAATGTCTGAAACTGATCTTGACTTGACACAACGTTACAATGTACAGTCTGATCACTGGGGGAGGGGAGACTGAGGAAATGACTCCTCCCCCTCCTTCTACAACGTTACAATGTACAGTCTGATCACTGGGGGAGGAGACTGAGGAAATGACTCCTCCCCCTCCTTCTACAACTTAACAATGTACAGTCTGATCACTGGGGGAGGGGGGACTGAGGAAATGACTCCTCCTCCTCCTACAAAGTTACAATGTGCAGTCTGATCACTAGGGGAGGAGACTGAGGAAATGACTCCTCCCCCTTCTACAAAGTTACAATGTACAGTTTGATCACTGGGGGAGGGGAGACTGAGGAAATTACTCCTCCTCCTTGTAGCAGACTGATGACATCACAGACAGTTGACATTCTTCCGCACTCAATCCAACATTATTGTAAAAAAAAAAGTTTTGTCTTTATATAGATTTAGACCCCGCCCCCCATATCTGCCTTTTGGTTTCTAACCAATACAGAGAAGGCTCCTCCCTCTGTATGTGATTGACAGGAAAGGGATGATTTTTGGAGTCGCAGACAATTCCATGTTATGTTTTAGAATTTTTGGTTATTCCCGGCGTTGGACAGCAGGGGGCAGAGTTAGGATACTTCTGTACATATTCCTGTGGTAGGAAAACATGACACTCTGTGATTTGCAGTGGCAGTTACATTTCCACTGACTGCAGCAATTCCGATCGCTGTGGCGTCTGTTTACGACGATCGCAGAGACAAGTGTTTTCGATTTTGCTGTCTCGCCGCTTCTCCCACCCGAGTATGGAAAAAAAAAACCTAATGGGGAGATTTAAATAGTCCAAACGTAAAAAATTGCCAAAAAAGATAAAAATAGAAAACCCGACAAAATGCAACAAAATAGCGAAACATCATCTTCCTTCCGATCAAAATGACAAATTATAACTGCGTTGTGCGGGATCAAAAATGACAACAAAAGGGCAGAAATTCCAATCACAGGGGAATAGAACGATCCTCATCACAGGTGAATAGAACAATCCTCATCACAGGTGAATAGAACGATCCTCATCACAGGTGAATAGAACGATCCTTATCACAGGTGAATAGAACAATCCTCATCACAGGTGAATAGAACGATCCTCATCACAGGTGAATAGAACGATCCTCATCACAGGTGAATAGAACGATCCTCATCACAGGTGAATAGAACAATCCTTATCACAGGTGAATAGAACGATCCTCATCACAGGTGAATAGAACGATCCTCATCACAGGTGAATAGAACGATCCTCATCACAGGTGAATAGAACGATCCTCATCACAGGTGAATAGAACGATCCTCATCACAGGTGAATAGAACGATCCTCATCACAGGTGAATAGAACGATCCTCATCACAGGTGAATAGAACGATCCTTATCACAGGTGAATAGAACGATCCTCATCACAGGTGAATAGAACGATCCTCATCACAGGTGAATAGAACGATCCTTATCACAGGTGAATAGAACGATCCTCATCACAGGTGAATAGAACGATCCTCATCACAGGTGAATAGAACGATCCTTATCACAGGTGAATAGAACGATCCTTATCACAGGTGAATAGAACGATCCTCATCACAGGTGAATAGAACGATCCTCATCACAGGTGAATAGAACGATCCTCATCACAGGTGAATAGAACGATCCTCATCACAGGTGAATAGAACAATCCTTATCACAGGTGAATAGAACGATCCTCATCACAGGTGAATAGAACGATCCTCATCACAGGTGAATAGAACGATCCTCATCACAGGTGAATAGAACGATCCTCATCACAGGTGAATAGAACGATCCTCATCACAGGTGAATAGAACGATCCTCATCACAGGTGAATAGAACGATCCTAATCACAGGTGAATAGAACGATCCTTATCACAGGTGAATAGAACGATCCTCATCACAGGTGAATAGAACGATCCTCATCACAGGTGAATAGAACGATCCTCATCACAGGTGAATAGAACGATCCTTATCACAGGTGAATAGAACGATCCTCATCACAGGTGAATAGAACGATCCTCATCACAGGTGAATAGAACGATCCTTATCACAGGTGAATAGAACGATCCTTATCACAGGTGAATAGAACGATCCTCATCACAGGTGAATAGAACGATCCTCATCACAGGTGAATAGAACGATCCTCATCACAGGTGAATAGAACGATCCTCATCACAGGTGAATAGAACGATCCTTATCACAGGTGAATAGAACGATCCTTATCACAGGTGAAATGAACAATCCTTATCACAGGTGAATAGAACGATCCTCATCACAGGTGAATAGAACGATCCTCATCACAGGTGAATAGAACAATCCTTATCACAGGTGAATAGAACGATCCTCATCACAGGTGAATAGAACGATCCTCATCACAGGTGAATAGAACGATCCTTATCACATGTGAAATGAATGATCCTTATCACAGGTGAATAGAACGATCCTCATCACAGGTGAATAGAACGATCCTTATCACAGGTGAATAGAACGATCCTTATCACAGGTGAAATGAACGATCCTTATCACAGGTGAATAGAACGATCCTTATCACAGGTGAAATGAACAATCCTTATCACAGGTGAATAGAACGATCCTTATCACAGGTGAATAGAACGATCCTCATCACAGGTGAATAGATCGATCCTTATCACAGGTGAATAGAACGATCCTCATCACAGGTGAATAGAACGATCCTTATCACAGGTGAAATGAACAATCCTTATCACAGGTGAATAGAACGATCCTTATCACAGGTGAATAGAACGATCCTTATCACAGGTGAATAGAACAATCCTCATCACAGGTGAATAGAACGATCCTCATCACAGGTGAATAGAACGATCCTTATCACAGGTGAAAAGAACGATCCTTATCACAGGTGAATAGAACGATCATTATCACAGGTGAATAGAACGATCCTTATCACAGGTGAATAAAACGATCCTCATCACAGGTGAATAGAACGATCCTCATCACAGGTGAATCTTCAGTTTATCTATGTCTGGATTGGTGCGGAGATGCCAACTGTTGAGGCTTTACCGAGACCGTCTCCCATGTTGGCCCTGTGTCCCACCGATGCCGTGTGTCCCACTGATGCTATGTGTCCCACCCATCACAGGTGAATAGAACGATCCTTATCACATGTGAAATGAACGATTCTTTTCACAGGTGAATAGATCGATCCTTTTCACAAGTGAATAGAACGATCCTTATCACAGGTGAATAGAACGATCCTTATCACAGGTGAATAAAACGATCCTCATCACAGGTGAATAGAACGATCCTCATCACAGGTGAATAGAACGATCCTTATCACAGGTGAATAGAATGATCCTTATCACAGGTGAATAGAACGATCCTCAACACAGGTGAACAGAACGATCCTTATCACGGGTGAATAGAGCGATCCTTATCACAGGTGAATAGAACGATCCTCATCACAGGTGAATAGAATGATCCTTATCACAGGTGAATAGAACGATCCTCATCACAGGTGAATAGAACGATCCTTATCACAGGTGAAAAGAACGATCCTTATCACAGGTGAATAGAACGATCCTTATCACAGGTGAAAAGAACGATCCTTATCACAGGTGAATAGAATGATCCTTATCACAGGTGAATAGAACGATCCTTATCACAGGTGAATAGAACAATCCTTATCACAGGTGAATCTTCAGTTTATCTATGTCTGGATTGGTGCGGAGATGCCAACTGTTGAGGCTTTACCGAGACCGTCTCCCATGTTGGCCCTGTGTCCCACCGATGCTGTGTGTCCCACTGATGCCATGTGTCCCACCCATGCCGTGCCCGGGGCTGTGTCCCACCGATGCCATGTCCAGGGCCGTGTCCCACCGATGCCATGTCCAGGGCTGTGTCCCACCGATGCCGTGTCCAGGGCTGTGTCCCACCGATGCCGTGTCCAGGGCCGTGTCCCACCGATGCCGTGTCCAGGGCCGTGTCCCACCGATGCCGCGTCCAGGGCCGTGTCCCACCCATGCTCTGTCCAGGGCCGTGTCCCACCCATGCTGTGTCCAGGGCCGTGTCCCACCCATGCTGTGTCCAGGGCCGTGTCCCACCGATGCCGTGTCCAGGGCCGTGTCCCACCCATGCTCTGTCCAGGGCTGTGTCCCACCCATGCTGTGTCTGGGGCCGTGTCCCATCCATGCCGTGTCCGGGGCCGTGTCCCACCCATGCTGTGTCCAGGGCCGTGTCCCACCCATGCTGTGTCCAGGGCTGTGTCCCACCCATGCTGTGTCCAGGGCCGTGTCCCACCCATGCCGTGCCCAGGGCTGTGTCCCACCCATGCTGTGTCCAGGGCCGTGTCCCACCCATGCCGTGCCCAGGGCTGTGTCCCACCCATGCTGTGTCCAGGGCCGTGTCCCACCCATGCCGTGTCCAGGGCCGTGTCCCACCCATGCCGTGTTCAGGGCCGTGTCCCACCCATGCTGTGCCCAAGGCCGTGTCCCACCCATGCCGTGTCCGGGGCCGTGTCCCACCCATGCCGTGTCCAGGTCCGTGTCCCACCCATGCCGTGTCCGGGGCTGGGTCCCACCCATGCCGTGTCCGGGGCCGTGTCCCACCCATGCTGTGTTCGGGGCTGTGTCCCACCCATGCTGTGTCCGGGGCCGTGTCCCAACCATGCCGTGTCCAGGTCCGTGTCCACCCCATGCCGTGTCCGGGGCCGTGTCCCACCCATGCTGTGTTCAGGGCTGTGTCCCACCCATGCTGTGTCCAGGGCCATGTCCCACCCATGCCGTGTCCAGGGCCGTGTCCCACCCATGCGGTGTCCAGGCCAGTGTCCCACCCATGCCATGTCCGGGGCCGTGTCCCACCCATGCCATGTCTGGGGCCGTGTCCCACCCATGCGGTGTCCAGGCCAGTGTCCCACCCATGCCATGTCCGGGGCCGTGTCCCACCCATGCCGTGTCTGGGGCCGTGTCCCACCCATGCCGTGTCCAGGGCCATGTCCCACCCATGCGGTGTCCAGGCCAGTGTCCCACCCATGCCATGTCCGGGGCCGTGTCCCACCCATGCTGTGTCTAGGCCAGTGTCCCACCCATGCCTTGTCCGGGGCCGTGTCCCACCCATGCCGTGTCTGGGGCCGTGTCCCACCCATGCTGTGTTCAGGGCTGTGTCCCACCCATGCTGTATCCAGGGCCGTGTCCCACCCCTGCCGTGTCCGGAACCATGTCCCACCCATGCGTTGTCCGGGCCAGTTTCCCACCCATGCGGTGTCCGGGGCCGTGTCGCACCCATGCGGTGTCCGGGCCAGTTTCCCACCCATGGCGTGTCCGGGCCGTGTCCCACCCATGCTGTGTCCAGGGCCGTGTCCCACCCATGCTGTGTCCAGGGCCGTGTCCCACCCATGCTGTGTCCAGGGCCGTGTCCCACCCATGCCGTGTCCGGGGCCGTGTCCCACCCATGCGGTGTCCGGGCCAGTTTCCCACCCATGCCGTGTCCAGGGCCGTGTCCCACCCATGCCGTGTCCGGGGCCGTGTCCCACCCATGCGGTGTCCGGGCCAGTTTCCCACCCATGCCGTGTCCAGGGCCGTGTCCCACCCATGCCGTGTCCGGGGCCGTGTCCCACCCATGCGGTGTCCGGGCCAGTTTCCCACCCATGCCGTGTCCAGGGCCGTGTCCCACCCATGCCGTGTCCGGGGCCGTGTCCCACCCATGCCGTGTCCGGGGCCATGTCCCAGCCATGCCGTGTCCGGGCCAGTTTCCCACCCATATATATATAACAACTATATATAAAAAAAAATTGGACTCCTGGTTCACTCATTGTGATGTTTTATTTAGACTTTCGGATAACAAGTCTTATATATTCACCGCCTAACCGAGAATTCAATTTCACAATGTTTATCAAATATATGAATAGGAATATATGATTATTACTTCACACTTTATTCATTTTGTACTGTGAGATTCCAAGTAACATGTTTTTGTAACAAACCTAACAAGTCGTATCGATACGTTTTCTATGTCAATTAGATACAATTTACTACGTTGAAAGACTTTTCTTCATAATGTTCGAAATTTGTTCTTGTACCACTATTTTACACCAATAAAAAAGTTTGTAAACAAAACAAACAAATAAAAAAGTATATATATGTAATAATAATAGATGAATATACAGGGAGATGTGGGTTTATTTTCTTTGTTCATCTATTATATTTTTTGATCCTTTGTAATAAAATATTAAATACAGTTACATTTGTTGCTGATTGATTTTGTTTGTTCATCTATTAATATATTTTTGATACTTTGTTTACTAAAATATTTTGGTGTTTCAAATGTGACTTTTTGAAATATTTTAGTAAACAAAGTATCAAAAATATAATAATAGATGAAAAAGTAAAAATCAATCCACTCCTCCGTAATCTGCTATTATTATTAATATTATATTAGAATATTATATAATAATATTAATTATATAATGTTATATTTTGATATTTAGTTTAATAAAATATTTCAGTCTCCTGTTCTGTGACCTCTTTTTGGGGGCCAGTTCACACCACAAAAATGCACTCGGAATGAGTTTCTGCATGCGTGTTTTTGATGCATTTTTTAAATGCATTCCAGTATGTTTTTTACCCCTCATTGTTTTTTTAATTTTCCCCAAGGTTTTCTGTTTTTTTTTTTTATTAATTTTTTTTTTTTTTTTATGTGATGTGTTCCGCAGTGTTAATTTTGGCAGAAAATTTCGATTTAGTTTTAGTCTTAGTCTTTTGACTAAAATGGAATTTTAGTTTTAGTCCCAGTTTAGTCTTCTGCAATTGTTTTAGTCGTCTAAAATCGAATGGGTGTGGTTAACCCCTTGTCCCAAAAAAGTGTCAAAAAAAGTGTCCGATCTGTCCGCCGCAATGTCGCAGTCCCGATAAAAATCGCAGATCGCCATTATTACTAGTAAAAATTAAAAAAAATAAATAAATAAAAATGCCATAAATATATCCCCTATTTTGTAGACAATATAACTTTTGCACAAACCAATCAATATACGTTTATTGCGATTTTTTTCTTTTTTACCAAAAATATGTAGAAGAATACATATCGGCCTAAACATTTTTTTTGGATATTTATTATAGCAAAATGTAATAAATATTGTTTTTTGTTTTTTTTTTTACAAAATTGTTGCTCTTTTTATGTTTATAGCGCAAAAAACAAAAAAAACCCCAAAAAAAACAAAAACACAGAGGTGATCAAATACCACCAAAACAAAGCTCTATTTGTGGGAAAAAAAGAACATCAATTTTGTTTGGGTACAACGTCGCACGACCGCGCAATTGTCAGTTAAAGCGACACAGTGCCGTATCGCAAGAAATGGCCTGGTCATTAAGGGAGCAAATTCTTCCGGGGCTGAAGTGGTTAAATTGTAAAGCATTATTTAAAGAGGGAGTCCCACGAAATTTTTTTTTTAAAAGTCAGCAGCTACAAATACTGCAGCTGTTGACTTTTAAAATAAGGACACTTACCTGTCCCGGGGTCCAGCGATGTCGGCACCCGAGGCCGAATCGTCCCTCGGTCTTCGGGTGCTGTCGCCGCCATTCTCTGTAAGGGAATCAGGAAGTGAAGCGCTGCGGCTTCACTTCCCGGTTCCCTACTGCGCATGCGCGAGTCACGCTGCGCTTCCTAACTGGTCCCCGCTGTCTCTGGGACCCATGTGTGTCCCAGCAGACAGCGCAGGGGGGGGGGGGGGGGGAGAGGCATAGACTCCCGTGGGAGTCTATGTCGGAAGTGGGTGCAAATACCTGTCTTAGACAGGTATCTGCACCCCCCTCCCCCCTGAAAGATGCCACATGTTACACCGGAGGGGGGGGGGGGGGGGTTCCGAAAAGCAGAGAATCAATTTTTGTGTGAACCTCCGCTTTAAGCATTTCTCTACAATTTCCAAACTCATTATATACTGCTGGAGTGAAAAATATAATATGTTATTATTTATGGTATTTAGGTTTGAATGTGCGCTACAGACCAGTGTTCATTTTGACGTCAAATTTCAATTTAGTTTTAGTCATACACTTTTGACTAAAATGCTGTTTTACTTTTAGTCATATTTTAGTCATCTCAATTGCTTTAGTTTTATTAGTATTTTAGTCTACTAAAATAATATTCATTTAGTAGATGAAAATGCTTTAGTCAAAGAAATTAACACTGGTGTTCCGGTGCATTTTTGATGCATTTTGCTGCCAGTTTCAGTAAAGTTCTACGCAGAAAAAAATGCAGCATGTTCTATTTTCTTTTCTGCACTAGACTGACTGCTCTGGTGTGAACTATGTCATTAGAACCCATATGATCGACTGTCCATGCATTTTTGATGCAGAAAGAAAACTTCAGTTCTGGGACTAGGTCATCTAGAGCCCAGGGGGGTGAACATCCCAAACTGCCCCCCCCAGATGTATGAGCATTATGTGTCAGCAAACCCCCCCTGCAAAAACATTGAGCACTAAACTGCAAGCTTACCCCCAAGCATAAATTCTCCCTCCATCCTCCCAGTACAAATCCACCCCCCTGCTGAAATCCCCCCTCTCAGCACAAATCCCCCCCTCTCCCGTCCCCCAAATCCCCGCCCCCTGAAAAAACTCACCCCTCCCAGCACAAATTCTCCACCTACCCCTACAATTTCCCCTCCTAATACACATCTTCTCACCCCCACTTCAAATCCCCCCTCCCAGCACAAATCCCCCCTCTCCCATCCCCCAAATCCCCTCCCCCCCAGAAAAAACTCACCCCTCCTAGCACAAATTCTCTACCTACCCCTACAATTTCTCCCACTAGTACACATCTACTCACCCCCCACTTCAAATCCCCCACCCCAACACAAAGCCCCCCAAATCCCCCCCTACTAGCACAAATCTTCTTCCCCTATCCTCCCTCCCAACACAAATCCCCCCAAAGCATCCCTTACAAAGACTTACCCCTAGCCTCCCCCCAAATTCCCCCTTCCAACACAAATCCTCTCCCCCCCAATCTCCTTGTGGAGCCTCCCCCTCCCCCCACCTCACATAACAGCACAGTGGCCAGGACAGCCGCCCCTCCTGCCCACCCCTTGTCCCGGCCCTGCGCACTGGACCACATCTGGTGTGAAGCGGCCCTTAGTCCATTAAGCCCAATAGAAGTAAATGGATAAATAACCAGCAAGTCCCTCTGAATGGGACTTTAGAAGGGGCAGGTGAAAGTCTAAGAGGTCACAAGGGAGTGCAAAAAATATAAAGCTTTAACTGTTCAAGGTTAAAAAGTGGATAAACTTCATGTACAATACGTAAAATGTGCGGGATGCAGATACAGACATACACGATTATAACAGCAATTGTTGGCAACCACCATTAATCTGTTGAGAAATTATGAAAACAACAGAGATACCCAACGCGTTTCGAGTCTGCGATTATTGGTTCTCTTCTTCGGGGGAAGGTGTAAAGATATATATACCGGTATCAATTGCATAAATATTCAGGGTATCTTACATCCAATTAAAACCGCTAAGAACAGGCTGCAGCCAGAAGCCCACCCAAATCCTAGTCCAGGGAGAAGAGGCGCATCGGGGCCCAGAGGGGGAAGTATATAGGAATAAATGGGCCCTCAGCATTGGGCGCCTCCTAGTATTATAGATATGAGAAGCTGCAGAGCCATCGCTTGTTCTTGGCGTAAATTCCCAGCGCGGGGAACTAGCGTTCCGTATAACGGGAGTCTTTTTTTGAATTTTCCCCTTTTAAATATTAACTTAACCCAGCGAGCGTTACCCGAGGACAAAAAAATGGATCTAACAAGAAGAAAATAGTGCAGTTTATGGAGCGCTCGATCGGTTTGGGGAAAGAAAAAAAATAAGGAAATCATTTCCAGGGACACCGTTTTTCTCTGCCAGGGCCTGCTGAGACCAGTAGTTCTCCAGCAGCTGAAGCTTGCGTTTGGCGCAGAGCCGCCTTCGCTCGTCCTGAGCTGCGGATAGCCGCCTCTGGGGACGCATTACTGCCGAACTCGCTAACAGCTCCCCGCCCCCCCGGGACACGCTAACTGCTAAATTTACAGCTTGACAATAACGTAATCCAGGACGAGTTTCTGACACTCTCTGTAGAGACGGGCAATTGGCCGGTTGCGCCAGAACCAGGGACTTATGGGAAGCTATAGGATGTGGGGGTGGGGGGGGGGGGGGTAATCGCTTTTTCTAAGCATCCCTGCTGTCTGCTTGATGCAATCTCTAGGATTCCAATTGTTTGTCGGGGGGGACGATTCCGCCTCGTTATCCTGTTAGGATCACGTTGTGTCCCGCGATTTACTGCGTTATTGTTTTGTAATGGCGCGGAGAACGGCGAGTGTTTCTTGTAAGGGATTTGTGACGGGTTTCATTGCCTTGTTACTGAGCCGTGTTCCCTTGTATCCGAATGTTCTCCTGTTAGCTGGTAATGGAAGCGAGGGGATTGCAGCACGTGCGGGTGGAACATCGCGGCCCGTGTTGTGTAATAAGACGACCCTTTGGGAGCGAGCGAGTGAGCGAGCCAGCCAGCGTTCTGTCTCACCTGCAAATCCCCTCTGCCCCTCATGAACTGATGGCAAAACAACCCCCCCCCTCCAGGGGCACATGGACCGGAAAATGGCTTTATTCTGGGCCAGCTAATCCGTCACCTCTCAATCCTGCCCCGGAGCCAAGAGCGCGCTCTTCTGCTCTCCTCCTTATCTACTCCTTCCACCGAACATGTCACTCCAGCCACCCGCTCACTGCTAAGTACAGCAATGAATGGTAATGTGAGCCATTCTCCGAGAATTACACACAATCGTTATTTCAATGGAAGCCGGGATTATAAAGAAAGGCCAAAGGAGTGTTCAGGGCCTAAAAGACAGTGGCCTGCCTGCTAGAACAGCTAAACTCTACCAGCAATTCGTGGGTTCCTGGGGTTCCTCCAGAGGCTGTTAGGGGTTCCTGTAGCTGATTGACCTCTCAGTTGATGGCATCTCTGTTCAGGGGCTAAAAGCACTTGGTGGAGCCAACTGCAAGACCCCAATGATCTGTAAAGGTGGCATTCTGACCATCAATGTAAGGAACATTCTTCTCACTGATCACCAATGTAAGGAACATTCTTCTCACTGATCACCAATGTAAGGAACATTCTTCCCACTGATCACCAATGTAAGGAACATTCTTCTCACTGATCACCAATGTAAGGAACATTCTTCTCACTGATCACCAATGTAAGGAACATTCTTCTCACTGATCACCAATGTAAGGAACATTCTTCCCACTGATCACCAATGTAAGGGACATTCTTCTCACTGATCACCAATGTAAGGAACATTCTTCTCACTGATCACCAATGTAAGGAACATTCTTCTCACTGATCACCAATGTAAGGAACATTCTTCCCACTGATCACCAATGTAAGGAACATTCTTCCTACTGATCACCAATGTAAGGAACATTCTTCTCACTGATCACCAATGTAAGGAACATTCTTCTCACTGATCACCAATAGGGATGAGCCGAACACCCCCCGGTTCGGTTCGCACCAGAACCCGCGAACGGACCGCAAGTTCGCACGAACGTTAGAACCCCATTGACGTCTATGGGACTCGAACGTTCGAAATCAAAAGTGTTCATTTTAAAGGCTAATTTGCATGGTATTGTCCTAAAAAGGGTTTGGGGACCCGGGTCCTACCCCAGGGGACATGTATCAATGCAAAAAAAACTTTTAAAAACGGCCGTTTTTTCGGGAGCAGTGATTTTAATGATGCTTAAAGTAAAAAAAAAAAAGTGAAATATTCCTTTAAATATCGTACCTGGGGGGTGTCTATAGTATGCCTGTAAAGTGACGCGTGTTTCCCATGTTTAGAACAGTCCCTGCACCAAATGTCATTTTTAAAGGAAAAAATCTCATTTAAAACTGCTTGCGGGTTTAATGTCATGTCGGGTCCTGGCAATATGGATGAAAATCAGTGAGACAAACGGCATGGGTACCCCCCAGTCCATTACCAGGCCCTTTGGGTCTTGTATGGATATTAAGGGGAACCCCGCACCCAAATTAAAATAAGGAAAGGTCCCTATATACTCTGAACAGCAGTATACAGGCGGTGCAAACAAGACAGGGACTGTAGGTTTGTTGTTAAGTAGAATCTGTTTGTAATTTTGAACATTTTTAACTTGTTTAGCTCCAGCCAAAAAATCTTTTCTAAGCTTTTTGGAAAACATAGGGAAGGGTTATCACCCCTGTGACATTTGTTTTGCGTCTTTCCTCCTCTTCAGAAGATTTCACCTCACTTTTTTGTCCCAATGAAAAATGTTTTTTGAAAATTTGGGTTTTTTTGTGGAACAAGGATTGGAAAGCATCAGTGGAAAGGAGAAATTGTTCTCCCATATTAACTCTTACAGGAGAGAATTTCCCTTCCTAGGGGTAGATTTCATCTCACTTCCTGTTGTCTCCTTCCGTTTGCAAGTAGGAGTCGTTTGTAAGTTAGATGTTTGAAAGTAGGGTCCTGCCCTATATACTCAGCAGAAATTTGGGCCTTAGGTGTTGCTGTGGCCACAACACTGTAAGCCCTCACAGGGCCCTGCTGTGAAATATTAGATCAAGAATTGTAATTACATGCCCCTGTTGAACAGGAGCTGAAAAATTAGGCCTTAGGCACTGGTGCTGGTGCCACAACACTGCAACCCCTCACAGACACTCTAGTTGGAACGCAGGAACGAGCCCTGCTGCAAAGTATTGCATCAAAAATTGTAATTACACGCCCCTGTTAGACAGGGGCAGAAAAATTGGGCCTTAGGCACTGGTGCTGGTGCCACAACACTGCAATCCCTCACAGACACTCTAGTTGGAATGCAGGAACGAGCCCTGCTGCAAAGTATTACATCAAAAATTGTAATTACACGCCCCTGTTAGACAGGGGCAGAAAAATTGGGCCTTAGGCACTGGTGCTGGTGCCACAACACTGCAACCCCTCACAGACACTCTAGTTGGAATGCGGGAACGAGCCCTGCTGCAAAGTATTACATCAAAAATTGTAATTACACGCCCCTGTTAAACAGGGGCTGAAAAATTGTGCCTTAGGCACTGGTGGTGGCGCCCAGAACCAAAAATGTTCTTACAAGCTATCAGCGTGATGATTGAGGAGGAAGAGGATAATTACTCAGGGATAGTCACTCAGCATCAGCATAGGCAGTCTTTGAAGGGATCTGAGATTTCAAAAAAAATTATTCGGTTACATCTGCATCAGGTGCTTGGTAGCTGGTGGTGATCCAAGACTGATTCATTTTTATGAAGGTCAGCCGATCGACCGAGTCGGTGGACAGACGCACCCTGTGATCGGTTACCACGCCTCCAGCAGCACTGAATGTGCGTTCCGAAAGAACGCTGGATGCAGGACAGGCCAGTAGCTCAATTGCATACTGTGCAAGCTCTGGCCAGTGATCCATCCTCAAGACCCAGTAACCCAGAGGATTTTCGGTGGGAAAGGTGTCCAAGTCTGATCTTGCCCCTAGGTATTCCTGCACCATGTAAAACAGACGCTGGCGATGGTTGCTGGAACCGATCATACCTTGGGGCTGCGGACCAAAAAATTGTCTGAACGCATCGGTCAGACGGCCACCTTCTCCACCGCTCCTTCTTTGACTGACCGAAGCCTCAGCAACACGTTGTCCAGAAACAGGAGTTTGTAACCTCCCAGTCTCTGGGAACGCGTTGCACAGACCTTTCTGCAAGGCCTCCCGAAGATGTTTCATCCTCTGCTCCCTCTGCGATGGCAAGATAAGGTCCGCAACTTTACCCTTGTAACGTGGATCAAGGAGGGTTGCCAGCCAGTATTGGTCCTTCTCCTTGATACCACGAATACGAGGATCCTTACGCAGGCTTTGCAGGATCAGGGAGGCCATGCAGCGTAGGTTTGCTGAGGCATTCGGTCCGGAGTCCTCTGGGTCACTAAGGACAACAACGTCCGCAGCCACCTCCTCCCAGCCACGTACAAGTCCATGTGTTCCTTGGGACTGATCCCTTAAAGACTGCTGATGCTGAGTGCCAGGCTCCACCTCCATACTGACACAATCTTCCTCCTCCTCGTCCTCTTCCTGTGTGATCGGCGGGCACGCAGGAACACTGTCTGGATAAAGGGGGCCTTGAGAGCTAAGGAAGTCCTCCTCTTCCTGCCTCTGTTCTGCCTCAAGTGCCCTGTCCATTATTCCACGCAGCGTGTGCTCCAACAGGTGGACAAGGGGGACAGTGTCACTGATGCATGCACTGTCAGTGCTCACCATCCTCGTGGCCTCCTCGAATGGTGACAGGACAGTGCATGCATCCCTGATCATGGCCCACTGGCGTGGGGAAAAAAAACCAAGGTCCCCTGACCCTGTCCTGGTGCCATAGTCGCACAGGTACTCATTTATGGCCCTCTGCTGCGTGTGCAGCCGCTGCAGCATGGCCAATGTCGAGTTCCACCTGGTGGGCATGTCACAGATTAGGCGGTTCTTGGGCAGGTTAAACTCCTTTTGGAGGTCCGTCAGCCGAGCACTGGCATTATATGACCGGCGGAAATGCACACAGACTTTCCTGGCCTGCCTCAGGACATCCTGTAAGCCCGGGTACCTGCCCAAGAACCGCTGCACCACCAAGTTAAGGACGTGAGCCAAACAGGGCACATGGGTCAGTTGTCCCTGTCGGAGGGCAGAGAGGAGGTTGGTGCCATTGTCGCAAACCACCATTCCTGCCTTAAGTTGGCGTGGCGTCAACCACCTCTGAACCTGCCCCTGCAGAGCTGACAGAACCTCTGCCCCAGTGTGGCTCCTGTCCCCCAAGCACACCAGCTCAAGCACCGCATGGCATCTTTTGGCCTGCGTACTTGCGTAGCCCCTTGAACGCCTACGGAGCACCGCTGGTTCCGAGGAAGAGGCCATGGAGGAAGAAGAAGAGGAGGGGGTGGAGGAGAGAGGTGTGTCACAATCAGCATTTTGGAGGCGTGGTGGCGGAACAACCTCCAACACTACTGCACCTTGTCCTGCATCCTTCCCAGCTGCCAGCAGAGTCACCCAATGCGCCGTGAAACTTAAGTAACGTCCCTGTCCATGCCTGCTGGACCATGAGTCAGCGGTAATATGCACCTTACCGCTGACCGCCCTGTCCAGCGAGGCATGGACATTGCCTTCCACATGCCGGTAGAGAGCTGGAATCGCCTTCCGTGAGAAAAAGTGGCGTTTGGGTACCTGCCACTGAGGAACCGCACATTCCACAAACTCACGGAAGGGGGCAGAGTCTACCAACTGAAAAGGCAGCAGTTGAAGTGCTAGCAATTTTGCCAAGCTAGCATTCAACCGCTGGGCATGTGGATGGCTGGGAGCAAACTTCTTTCGGCGGTGCAGCAGCTGGGGCAGGGAAATTTGCCTGGTACAATCTGGCGTCGGTGTACCAAAAGCAGATTGCCCACAAGTACTTGGCTGTGACACACCTAATTCTACACCTTCATTCCTCTCACTGCAGGTCTCAGAGAGGACTGAAGGTCTAGTGGGGTTGGAAATCTCAGCTGATGAGGAGCAAGGAGAGATCCTCTTTGTTCTTTGGTGTGGGTCTTTTAGATACGCTTGCCAACGAACTGCATGGCAGGTCAACATATGTCTGGTCAAGCATGTGGTACCCAAGCGGGAGATGTTTTGGCCACGCGAGATACGCTTGAGACATATGTTGCAAATAGCAGCGGTGCGATCTGATGCACTCGTCTCAAAAAAGGCCCACACCAAAGAACTTTTTGAATAACGCGCAGAGACTGCAGCGCCCTGCACATGTGGAGCTTTGGGGTGTGATGCAGTCAATGTGCTGCCCTTAGGCTGGCCCCTGGAGGGCATCCTGCCTCGTTGGTGATGTGCCGCCTCCTCCTCCTCCTCCTCTCTCCTATCAGGCACCCACGTTGAGTCAGTGACCTCATCATCCCCTCCCTCCTCATCACTGGAGCAAACCTGGCAGTATGCTGCAGCAGGGGGAGCATGACTGCCAGATTGCTGTCCTTCTTGGGCACCCCCTCTGTCCGTGCTCATGTTACTGCCTTCATCGAGCTCAGTATCATCATCAGAGCCTTCCAAACGCTGGGCATCCTCCTGGAGCATGTACCCAACACTGTGGTCAAACAGTTCGAGGGAATCCTCATGAGGACATGGTGGAGCTAGGGAAGGAGTCACTGATGACATTGAGCTGAGGGAAGAGGCCGCTGCTTTGCCAGACAAAGCACCCTGGGCATGGGTGAGAGAGGATGAGGAGGATGAGGACGGCTTGGTCATCCACTCGACCAAGTCTTCCGCATGTTGCGGCTCAACACGGCCAGCTGCCGAAAAAAAGGCCAAGCGTGTCCCATGGCCACGTGCTGATGAGGATGCACCGTCTCCACGACCAGCACTAGACACAGAGCCTGCTTGCCCTCTCTTATTGGCTTGTGACTGTCTGCCTCTCCTTCTTGGCCTTCCAGACATACTAATGGCCTGTAGCTGCACTAAGCTGGGATAGAACACCTGTAATTTTCTTCAGGTAGCTTTATATACTGTAACCAGACAAGCCTGCCTGTCAGTAGGAAGATAACAGGAACGGATCTAGCTGAACACTGTGAGCAGGACGCACTGTACTAAATGTAAATAGCAGGAACGGATCTAGCTGAACACTGTGAGCAGGACGCACTGTACTAAATGTAAATAGTCTAGCTGCCTGACCGTGGTACTAATAGGATCAAAAAGAACACCTGTAATTTTCTTAAGGTAGCTTTATATACTGTAACCAGACAAGCCTGCCTGTCAGTAGGAAGATAACAGGAACGGATCTAGCTGAACACTGTGAGCAGGACACACTGTACTAAATGTAAATAGTCTAGCTGCCTGACCGTGGTACTAATAGGATCAAAAAGAACACCTGTAATTTTCTTAAGGTAGCTATATATACTGTAACCAGACAAGCCTGCCTGTCAGTAGGAAGATAACAGGAACGGATCTAGCTGAACACTGTGAGCAGGACGCACTGCACTAAATGTAAATAGTCTAGCTGCCTGACCGTGGTACTAATAGGATCAAAAAGAACACCTGTAATTTTCTTCAGGTAGCTTTATATACTGTAACCAGACAAGCCTGCCTGTCAGTAGGAAGATAACAGGAACGGATCTAGCTGAACACTGTGAGCAGGACACACTGTACTAAATGTAAATAGTCTAGCTGCCTGACCGTGGTACTAATAGGATCAAAAAGAACACCTGTAATTTTCTTAAGGTAGCTATATATACTGTAACCAGACAAGCCTGCCTGTCAGTAGGAAGATAACAGGAACGGATCTAGCTGAACACTGTGAGCAGGACGTACTGCACTAAATGTATATAGCAGGAACGGATCTAGCTGAACACTGTGAGCAGGACGCACTGCACTGAATGTAAATAGCAGGAACGGATCTAGCTGAACACTGTGAGCAGGACGCACTGCACTGAATGTAAATAGCAGGAATGGATCTAGCTGAACACTGTGAGCAGGACGCACTGCACTAAATGTAAATACCAGGAACGGATCTAGCTGAACACTGTGAGCAGGACGCACTGCACTGAATGTAAATAGCAGGAACGGATCTAGCTGAACACTGTGAGCAGGACGCACTGCACTAAATGTAAATACCAGGAACGGATCTAGCTGAACACTGTGAGCAGGACGCACTGCACTGAATGTAAATAGCAGGAACGGATCTAGCTGAACACTGTGAGCAGGACGCACTGCACTAAATGTAAATAGCAGGAACGGATCTAGCTGAACACTGTGAGCAGGACGCACTGCACTAAATGTAAATAGCAGGAACGGATCTAGCTGAACACTGTGAGCAGGACACACTGCACTAAATAGTCTAGATAGAAGATAACAGGAACGGATCTAGCTAAACTGAATACAGTGTATATATATATATGCAACACCTGGGATGCATATATATACACAATACACTGTAAGTGCAGCTAACTGACTGACTGTTCTGCCTAATCTATCTAACTCAAATCAAATGACACTGTCTCTCTCTCTCTCTATCTCTCAGCACACCGGAACACACACTACACAGGGCCGCCGTGCAGGCGGCCTTATATAGTGTGGGGTGTGTACTAAATCCCCTGAGCCATAATTGGCCAAAGCCACCCTGGCTTTGGCCAATTACAGCTCTCTCTACTGACGGCGCTGTGATTGGCCAAGCATGCGGGTCATAGTGCATGCTTGGCCAATCATCAGCCAGCAATGCACTGCGATGCCGCAGTGAATTATGGGCCGTGACGCGCCACACGAATTTGGCGCGAACGGCCCATATCGTTCGCAATTCGGCGAACGACCGAACAGCCGATGTTCGAGTCGAACATGGGTTCGACTCGAACACGAAGCTCATCCCTAATCACCAATGTAAGGAACATTCTTCCCACTGATCACCAATGTAAGGAACATTCTTCTCACTGATCACCAATGTAAGGAACATTCTTCTCACTGATCACCAATGTAAGGAACATTCTTCTCACTGATCACCAATGTAAGGAACATTCTTCTCACTGATCACCAATGTAAGGAACATTCTTCTCACTGATCACCAATGTAAGGAACATTCTTCTCACTGATCACCAATGTAAGGAACATTCTTCTCACTGATCACCAATGTAAGGAACATTCTTCTCACTGATCACCAATGTAAGGAACATTCTTCTCACTGATCACCAATGTAAGGGACATTCTTCTCACTGATCACCAATGTAAGGAACATTCTTCCCACTGATCACCAATGTAAGGAACATTCTTCCCACTGATCACCAATGTAAGGAACATTCTTCTCACTGATCACCAATGTAAGGAACATTCTTCTCACTGATCACCAATGTAAGGAGCATTCTTCTCACTGATCACCAATGTAAGGAAAATTCTTCTCACTGATCACCAATGTAAGGAACATTCTTCCCACTGATCACCAATGTAAGGAACATTCTTCTCACTGATCACCAATGTAAGGAACATTCTTCTCACTGATCATCACCAATGTAAGGAACATTCTTCTCACTGATCACCAATGTAAGGAGCATTCTTCTCACTGATCACCAATGTAAGGAACATTCTTCCCACTGATCACCAATGTAAGGGACATTCTTCCCACTGATCATCACCAATGTAAGGAACATTCTTCCCACTGATCACCAATGTAAGGAACATTCTTCTCACTGATCACCAATGTAAGGAACATTCTTCTCACTGATCACCAATGTAAGGAACATTCTTCTCACTGATCACCAATGTAAGGAACATTCTTCCCACTGATCACCAATGTAAGGAACATTCTTCCCACTGATCACCAATGTAAGGAACATTCTTCTCACTGATCACCAATGTAAGGAACATTCTTCACACTGATCACCAATGTAAGGAACATTCTTCTCACTGATCACCAATGTAAGGAACATTCTTCCCACTGATCACCAATGTAAGGAACATTCTTCTCACTGATCACCAATGTAAGGAACATTCTTCTCACTGATCACCAATGTAAGGAACATTCTTCTCACTGATCACCAATGTAAGGAACATTCTTCTCACTGATCACCAATGTAAGGGGCATTCTTCTCACTGATCACCAATGTAAGGAGCATTCTTCTCACTGATCACCAATGTAAGGAACATTCTTCTCACTGATCACCAAGGTAAGGAACATTCTTCTCACTGATCACCAATGTAAGGGACATTCTTCCCACTGATCACCAATGTAAGGAACATTCTTCACACTGATCACCAATGTAAGGAACATTCTTCTCACTGATCACCAATGTAAGGAACATTCTTCCCACTGATCACCAATGTAAGGAACATTCTTCCCACTGATCACCAATGTAAGGAACATTCTTCTCACTGATCACCAATGTAAGGAACATTCTTCTCACTGATCACCAATGTAAGGAACATTCTTCTCACTGATCACCAATGTAAGGAACATTCTTCTCACTGATCACCAATGTAAGGAGCATTCTTCTCACTGATCACCAATGTAAGGAACATTCTTCTCACTGATCACCAAGGTAAGGAACATTCTTCTCACTGATCACCAATGTAAGGGACATTCTTCCCACTGATCACCAATGTAAGGAACATTCTTCCCACTGATCATCACCAATGTAAGGAACATTCTTCTCACTGATCATCACCAATGTAAGGAACATTCTTCCCACTGATCACCAATGTAAGGAACATTCTTCCCACTGATCACCAATGTAAAAGGAACATTCTTCTCACTGATCACCAATGTAAGGAACATTCTTCTCACTGATCACCAATGTAAGGAACATTCTTCTCACTGATCACCAATGTAAGGGACATTCTTCTCACTGATCACCAATGTAAGGAACATTCTTCCCACTGATCACCAATGTAAGGAACATTCTTCCCACTGATCACCAATGTAAGGAACATTCTTCTCACTGATCACCAATGTAAGGAACATTCTTCTCACTGATCACCAATGTAAGGAGCATTCTTCTCACTGATCACCAATGTAAGGAAAATTCTTCTCACTGATCACCAATGTAAGGAACATTCTTCCCACTGATCACCAATGTAAGGAACATTCTTCTCACTGATCACCAATGTAAGGAACATTCTTCTCACTGATCATCACCAATGTAAGGAACATTCTTCTCACTGATCACCAATGTAAGGAGCATTCTTCTCACTGATCACCAATGTAAGGAACATTCTTCCCACTGATCACCAATGTAAGGGACATTCTTCCCACTGATCATCACCAATGTAAGGAACATTCTTCCCACTGATCACCAATGTAAGGAACATTCTTCTCACTGATCACCAATGTAAGGAACATTCTTCTCACTGATCACCAATGTAAGGAACATTCTTCTCACTGATCACCAATGTAAGGAACATTCTTCTCACTGATCACCAATGTAAGGAACATTCTTCCCACTGATCACCAATGTAAGGGACATTCTTCTCACTGATCACCAATGTAAGGAACATTCTTCTCACTGATCACCAATGTAAGGAACATTCTTCCCACTGATCACCAATGTAAGGAACATTCTTCTCACTGATCACCAATGTAAGGAACATTCTTCTCACTGATCACCAATGTAAGGAACATTCTTCTCACTGATCACCAATGTAAGGAACATTCTTCCCACTGATCACCAATGTAAGGAGCATTCTTCTCACTGATCACCAATGTAAGGAACATTCTTCTCACTGATCACCAATGTAAGGAACATTCTTCTCACTGATCACCAATGTAAGGAACATTCTTCTCACTGATCACCAATGTAAGGAACATTCTTCCCACTGATCACCAATGTAAGGGACATTCTTCTCACTGATCACCAATGTAAGGAACATTCTTCTCACTGATCACCAATGTAAGGAACATTCTTCTCACTGATCACCAATGTAAGGAACATTCTTCTCACTGATCACCAATGTAAGGAACATTCTTCTCACTGATCACCAATGTAAGGAACATTCTTCCCACTGATCACCAATGTAAGGAACATTCTTCCCACTGATCACCAATGTAAGGAACATTCTTCTCA